>SMLS01037527.1:0-10564 GCA_004785975.1 Popillia japonica | reverse complement strand
TATGAAGTTGGTCGGCTGCATTATAACAGGATATACACAAAGCGAAATAATAACCGAATTCCTGTTAATGTCACATATATAGAACGGCGATTCTCGGGATGGGAATTCATTAAGTGGAATCGGCGTGTATCGCTGCTGCTGCTGCTTCTTCTGCAGCACCGAGATCACCGTAACAGCTTGCTTGTAAGAAGCGTTGATTGATGATGTCAATATTACGGTTTAATTTTTCTTTCTCGTTCGATGTGTGTGTGTGTGTGTATATGCGGATCGAACCGTGGAATTAGATATGCCTCCGAGACAATATTCAAGGTATGAATGAACGGAGATGATTGGTTTCTTTTTTCTTGTTTGTGTTAGGGTTGAGTGTGTGATATTTTTCATGTCTTAAAGATATAAGTTTTTGATGCAATTATGTCTACCGTATAATAACTGTCTACTAGTTGTATACTACCAATAATAACTTATGATTGCCTGGTTTGGTGGCCAAAGGCTAGATAAAAGCATGCGACAGCTGATTTGTCGAGAATTAATGCTATTAAGAGCACCCCAACAACTTCTCTGGAGACCACGCTAAACATACCTTTCCTTGATATATTTGTCATGGGACAGGCAAGAATGGGAGCATACAGGCTTAGAAAAACTAACACCATGAGTCGAGGCACACTAGTATAGAAACAGTAGTTGGAAATTCAGTCTTTGATATGGGCAGTGACATAGCGATCACCAGAATCTCTTATAGCAAACCCTGCAAAGCCTTCTTTAATTGGGATAAGTGGAAAAATGATGATAGAAAACTTAGATCCTTAAGACTTAAGTGCGTCCTACGTTCACAGCAATCAATCAACCAACCGACCGTATAATAAAAAGTTAATGAAGAAGAACTGCCAATCTGTGCCACCTTCTACGTGGGCATCGTTACAATCTTTGAGCTTTGAACAAGCTCTGGCAATTTTTCTATTTTGACAGTTATTGTCATCAATGATTCTGAAAATCGCCAAATCAGTTAAGTAGAAACATGTCTGTGATGATTTTGACATTTATTAGCAGTTTAAATCGTTACAATCTCGATTCGCTCGAACTACATACTTTAAATTCAACATAAATAAAAGATTACAATTTATTCCATCCGGCGACGGCGATATATTGACGACGGGCGGGTATTTTTTCCAAATTTAATTAGATTTAAGGGTGAAAAATGATACCGCGTACGAAATTCCAATACACACGCATCGCCTCCGGGGGCTATTATTAGAGGTGACGTTAGCAGCGGTAGCTAGACTAGGTAGTATGATATTTATTGGCGTCATGCTGTTTTTCTCTTTATAGGCGCGCCATCGACATCGTCGCGTTGCTCCTCCGGATTGACAATTTCTATTAGTCGCGACGGCGGGGGGTACAGGACGAGGAGGACAAATTAGTGGATTATTACTTTGGGTGATCAATGATACGGTGTTAATTTCGCGACGGATCGGAAGGGCGTCCGTATACGCGAGAGAGACTCGAAATAGTAGGGGAGACTGCGGGACGAGCGCCATATCCACATGTACATACACAGCGGAGCGACACGTTCTCCGCTCCGGATGGCTCCGCCGCTCCCGGATCCAATTTGGTGCTCCAATAAAACTGCCAGAGTAAAGCCCCGTCGATGTTGTTAAGTGACATGAATTATCCGTCGCTGTCCTCCCTCCCTACCCCCTCGATTCGCCTCCTCCTTCACCTCCGCCTCATCTGATCTATAACTGCCGCGCGACATGAAAAATTTAATGTCGTTGCGAGAATAAACAACTGCCGGCTGCCGGAGAGCGGACCAATCCGGGGATTCACCGTTTCGTATTGTCTTGTGTTTATATATTGTTGTCCGCCGTGTATGTCGGTACAGGGGCGTAGATTAGAGGGACGTTTCATGTATATTTAGGTAGGTGATAAAAACGTCCTAAATAATCTTCGAATTCCAATCCCAACTAATGTAGTAGGTAGTAAAATAATACTCCCTCTAAGCAGTTAATACCTAGATGTTAGCGTTAAACTGCTGGTTTTAATTAAAATTTTACGCCAGATCCAACACTACGATAACTACCGTTTAACACATTCAAAATACCCAATACAAGAAGCCAGGATTCAACGCTATCTGCGCGCTCTCCAACGTACTACATCGTCGTCGTCGTCGTCGTTGTTGTTGTTGTTGGTGCTGTTGTGACAACGAGATATATAACGCATAAAAGAGGGGACAGCCCACCGCCGTGCCCTGTCCCCCCTTCACGTACCCTCTTCCGATCGGTTCGATCCGGAATATTGACATAATTTGCATAAATGCGCAGTAATGGTGAAGTACATCAGGTAGGTAACTGATTGAGGTATTGGGACACGGTATGGGCATGTCTCCGCATAAAATACAATCTCATCCCAGACCTGGATGTTGCTTGCTACTGCCGGTGCGACCTCTACCGTCCGGGCTCGTTATACTGATGCTGATGCTAAAGCTTTGTGTGTGTGTGTGTTGGCCTCTCCTCTGAACATGATGGGCGACTGAATATTATATTAGTTAATTACGTTGATGTCGATTTTCCTCCTAGTTCATCCACGATAATGAACGGCAAACACAGCCGTGATGGTAGGTTACATTGCAGTGTGCCAATATGATCAATTCAATTGGTCACTAATGCACGGCTAAATGTTTAAGCAGAACAACGGCTAATTTCAATGATTACACTTGTAGTTGTTATACTATTGTTTGATTTTAATTTTATTCAATTTAAAAATCGCCGTTTAGACTGCAATGTTTCGTATATTACGAGGGCGACCTGAAATGTTTCCGGATTGGACAAGAAAAATACGGTTTTGGTGTGATTTTTATTATTTCTTTTCGATGTAGCCTCCTCGAACGGTGCTCCAGTCTCTTCGAGTCATCGGAAAAGTAGCATGTTTCGAGATCTGCAAAATAGCCATCTAAAGCGGCAGAAACAGACCAGCTTTTGTTTCCGACGGAACAGTCTCAAAATCACTACTAGCTGATAGCAAATTTTCTCAGTTTTTATAACATATATAGGTTGCATTTCGAAATATTTCTCCTTCTGGCCGAAAACTTGAAAAAACCGAAAAAAATGCTAGGATTCGAGATTTTAGCTGCTATTTATAATAGTTTGTGACCAAAACAAAACCTTTAGCCCAAATCTGACACTTTAGTCGTATTCAGCATGCAATCTATATATATTCTGAAAGCTGAGAAAATTTGCTACTGGGTAGTGGTGGAAAGCCCGAAAATCGCATCTTGAATCTTGTCGTCCATTTCATCGTTGGTAGCGGCGTCCATTGCCTGGTTCGTGATTTGTACTTGTGCGGCCACCTTGGAACTAACTCATCCGGAGGGTGATGGTCGCTATGGACCTGTAGTAAAATATTTCGAATTTTCCTGGCCGTTTTCCCAGCCATGCAGAAATGTTTTATCAATGCATGAAAGTTGTCATATGCCGACCAATAAATCCACTTCAACCTTCGTGTGACATCTCTTGCCGATTCCGAAAACATTTGAGGTCGCCCTCGTACATCTATATATCGAAGAGAGAGAGAGAGAGAGCTAGAAAAAGCGAGGAGGTTTTCGTTTTGTATGTTTTAGTTTCCCTTCGTATCGACTGCTGGGGAGCCAACACAAAAACGGTAACTAATAGACGCTCGAGCAATTAAAAATCTTTTTATAATTGAGATGAATTTCAAACAGGTCGAAATGAGCAATATCTATTCACGACACAGACGCGGCGAAGCATCGAAAAGGAGTTAAGCGACTCGAATAGATTTTGTGCTCGCGCTCTCCTCTACACAACAGGGCAGATTATCGCAGAAGGTAGGAAATTATAATAAATGCTGTCCCCCGGTCTTGTCTCTACAGACACATTCAAAAGTCGTCGGTCTGCTACTACGAAATGTAAACGTGAGCGATGTATTGCTAATTTATTTTTTTTTTTTACGAAATTGAAATAATGGGTGATCGTCGAGTGATTTGATATTATTTCAAGAAACTATAAAGAATTAATTACTAGTTTTCCTGATTTCTACATATGTATATTCTATTCTGTTTTAAGAACTTTTGAAGTATCTTATATCCCCTGCAACCTGACACATCCTTCTATGAGATCTTACCTTGCAAGAAATGACATGTCGCGTCCATCAAAGGATATCAACTATTATAAATATATTGTGTCATAGTCAAGGCCTCCGGCATATATAACCATTGCGCAGTTCTTCTTCTCCGTCGTCGCCTACCACCCACGAAGATCGAAAGCCGTTTGGATCCATTTGCAGCATCGACGGCGCTCTCGCGACGATTCCTACCCGAAGAATCGATGTATGAGATGATGGTGACGCGATGAATAAAAAGAAGGAGAAACAATCCTTTTTTTCCTCCTTTCCGATTCCCTTCTTATCCCTTTCCTCTTTTTGTCCTCATCTTTCTCGACTTACCTACATAGATATACCTACAGCACAAAACCATATACACATACATACATATACGTATGTATATACATACACAGTATACCAGTTTTAAAAGAGTGAGAGATATAAGTGTGAGAGATATATTTCGCATGCGGTCTCCTCGTCAATCTCGCAATCGACCGTCACCATCTAGACATGACCATTGCTAACTCAACACGTACAATGCTAACACATACAACGTCTACCTCCTCTTGGCTTTCTTCGACGACAGCATCGTCTTTTTGACGACTATACGACACTAACAGAAGAGACAACGGACACGACAATAAAGGCGCAACGGTAAAAAGAAGGACGACAAAGACTAAACACACATACCACTTCAAGTGTAAGATGATGGGGCATCGCGGATCTCATCCGCGATTCGAACTGCTCCCACACAATTGCACGGACAAGGCGATCTTTTAGTATATCTCTTTGAGATATCTGACGTTCTGATAGGGACATATACAACCGGCTATAGTTGGAATCTATAAATTTTCCTCCATCCGATCCATAAAGATTAAATTACTATACATGAACATGAAATGAATGAACCGCTGGCCGCCGCCGCCGCCCTGTATTGAGTCATTTTCTAATTAAAATCCACGCCGGTCGTGTAAAGATTTGATTTTTTCATTAGATGCGTAACTTAATTTCAGATGAGCGTAGATGACAGATTGATCAAGGGACCTACAAAAAAGCTTTATATAGGTACGTTATGTAAGCCAGTTACATATAGGTCCTATCCTATCTTACATCTTCTCATGCGATTATATCTAGGTAAAAACACCTTCCTAATTCGTTAAATCATTCATATTTTACCGGGGAGATTACCTATATTGGTTCGGGGCCCGGAGATCGTGAGTCTGCATGTTTCTTTAATTTTATGCTATTTCACAGTTCACACATTCGAGCCGGGCTAACTGCTTTTTCACCGGTCCGGGATCTTCGGCGGTATCTAAGAGGGAAAAAGAAAACAATAGTACGGAGTAACCTTTGTTTGGAGAAGGTATTTTGTCGGCGGACCACGATTACGCTACCGTCTTGATCCGTTTATTGGTTTTCGATTTTCTCCCGTGGATTATCGTCAGTCGTATTATTTCTGTTTAATTAATAATCTGGGTGGTCGGGGTTTCCTCGTTGGGGTTTCGACGTGTTCATAAACTTCTTGGCGCGTTTCCTAGAACGAATTTGATTGACACATCAACGACGTCATATTTGCAATACCTCCACATACATGTTTGAAATATCGTAGCCAATCCGGTATTCGTTATTATATTCGTTCAAAAAAGCCGCCCTCGATTAAAGTAAAATTCGTAAACCTATTCGGACAAAAGTCGCCAGCGTGCAGTCACGCTCCTCGAATCAAGTCTATAGGAATTTTTATTAGTCTATGCGGAGAAGTTCGTTTTCAAGAGCGGAAGGAGGACGCCATCGAAGACGCAGAAAGAAATTAAACATTCGCGTTAATTAAAGTCGCGTATATATATGTATGTATGTAGAAAGAGAGAGAGAACGAGTGCTGCGGCATATAATTGTGTCGGTCGTCGTTAACGTTTCGACGCTTTGCAAAAAATAAAATTAAAAATAAAACGAACGGAAGTATGTACGATTCGAGCGGAGGCAGGGAAAACGGGGGAGAATGAAAAGGAGATAATTAAATTAAAAATCGGTTTGGTAAACATTGAGGTGATTTTGAATATAAGGAATGCGAAAGTGGATTAATATTACGCAAGAAAAGAGAAACTAATACCTAGGTACTAACTTTCAAAGATGGAGTACAGATATAATTACCAATATGGGTAATAAACATAAACTATATACCTACCTAACCTGTAGACATATTTGTAAAAGCATAGATACCTGTCTAGTTCTAGTAGGAAAACAATTTTCACGGTAATTAAAATCTATATAAGTGCCAATAAGTATAAGCAGTAGAGTAACGATTACAATACTATTTAGGGTATATCCGTGTTGTACTCTTATCGTAATATGTTTAGTTATATCTACATAATATGTCTATATAAACATTATTTAAAGAATACGGAAGAAATTCCTGCAATATCTCGAAGCCAACGGGTAACACAACTTTCATTTAATCGTTTTGTAGTATTTATATAGATCAGCATAGTTATTGATTGTTATATTGTTTAGGCTGTATTAGGTTTCCATAGCTTTTTTTACTGCAGTAACAGTTTTCTTTAGGACGTTTATCACTTTAAGTGATTTAGTAAAATATACAAAATCATTAAGATCCGTTTTAGTTTTCAAACATTGTCAATATTGGAATGTCAATATAAGTTAATTATTTTTTAATTATTATTATTATTATTATTATTATTATTATTATTATTATTATTACTATTTACATTTACATAAATATAGATCAGATTGTCTTAACTATCACTATTTTTGTATAGACTTTTTTATATAAAAATTAATTATCAAATTTGAATCAAATTAGAACGAAAATAGAACATTGTATAAGTCCGGTCCTGGTTCTCGTAATACCTATCGCTTACATTTTAATGCCATCGTCTGTCTACCTCATAGTAGATAGCTTATAATGATTTCTCTCACTGTTTGTTCAACGTAAATGCGTCTGTGTGAACGTGTGGACATCACATATTATAATTTTACTTCAAAATAGAATCAATGGTTGGAATAACAATGAACCTCTCTCGGGAAGTGTGTACAGTTATTTAAAATAAAATTACAAATTTAAATGAGTCGCGCGTACCTTCCATCTCCGTCTGTCGTCCACGCTTTAAGGCATACCTATATTTTTAATGCCTTTTATCCACTTTAATATTAGTGTATACCTACCGCTTCCGAAATTGTCGTTTATTAGTAGGTATATAAGATATGTGACTAAGTTTGAATGTCTAATGTCCGTACGACATAAATTTATCATTTTTGTGTCTGTATGTTTATCGCGTGATTTGAATAATTGCATTAATGTAAGTTGGACGTTAAAGTGGAAGATTATTTCGTTTATCTGTGCATACATACGTATGTATATATGTATATGTATGTACGTCCCTATTTGGTAAATAATCAACAGGTTTGTTGTTCTTATCGCTACATTTACATATCTTGTATTTATTAAACTTAATAAGCATCGGTTTAAATTATATACGTGAGAACTCTCGTCTTCGATCCCATCGACTCTACGAAGATACAATGATAAAACGCAAAGCCTGCGATAATAATTGCGAATAATTCCTAGAATAAGGATAATGTTGCTTCGAATGAGCGAGTAACTGATGGACACCGACATTAAAAAGAGGATTTGTTGGTTGGACATAAATGATTATTCTCAGAAAATATTTCCGGCGATTGCCAGTTTTTTATTACTTCTTCAACCATCTATCTTTTATTTCGTTGTCGAGATTCTTGACTGCTTTATTATTGACCATTCTCGGGGAGTATTTCTGGCGCCCTCGAGGGTCGTATCGTCCGCAGAAACTTTACCACCACCGACGAATACACACCGACCAAAAACTTACATATATACATCTTGCAACTGATGGCAAAAGTGAGAACGTCACCCGATGCCTATCTCCTTTTATTTATTGCAATGTTAAAATAAAAGCAGGGAAAAACTTTCAGATCCACGCCCGATAGACTAATAATAACAGATTAATTTGAGGTTCTCGGCTTCTGACAAGCCGGTCACCGACACAGATTTACGACGAACACCTACCAGGGAATTTCTCATCGTTACCAGCATTAAGTGCTGCGTAAATCATATCTCGCCAGGGAAATATGAGATGCTTCAGATGTTGTGGAGATTATTTTTTATTTTTAGGTACCTATAAAAATATATGTAAATAAATCTATATAATGTATATTATGTACTACATACATATAAGTATGTACATCTAATGGTGAAGATGAAGTGGACAGGTAACGTACAATAGCAGATAAGAACGGCAAGGAGGGAAGTGAATGGGCAGAAGAGGCAGGAGATATCTTGATGGTGAAATCCCAGGTGACTGGCGCCTGGTTTGATTTAGTGCCGGTGTCCCGGAAGCGTCGCATCCCTCTCTCGGACATGGTTTACGCTTCCCACCGCCATCCTAACCCTGCTGGGAGACACCCGCGCGACTCTACTTCGCGCGACAATCACGATCGCCTCGCAGATTTATTCCCGTTGAGGTGGTCTCCCGGCTGTCAATCCGGGGACGTACAAAATTTCCCCCGTTTACATTGTTTTATTTTACTGGTTTTCCTGGATTTTTTTTTGTCGTGGCCGTAGTTTATGGGGATGGCTACGGTCGCGAAGGGGTTGAAAAAGAAATATTGCCGGTTGAAATAAAAGAAATAAAACAAGAGATTCGAAGTTGTTCCTAGCAACAATTTTTTTTAAAGAATTGTTTGTTTTCCGTCAATAAAACTTTAGCGCCGTCGACCTGTACTACGACAAAATACACATCATCAGAGTGAAACGCATCAGGTAGGTAGGTAGGTAATACCGACGACGAGTCAAGTTCGTATATGCACGCAAGATATAAAAAACAAGGATGCTCCGATCAAAAAGGAAAGTTATTTCATGCTTGAAAGCATTTAGCGCAAAAGGCGAGGTCGGATTACAATATGATGTCGCGAGCGCGGTGTGCGAGGTGTGTGCTTCAGGTGTTATTCCTACGAATGTTTCCAGGAAGGTTATGCTTTATGACCACACAACTATATAGTAATACGTACTTACATATAACGACATCACTTTAGCACTCTACCTCACCGGTTTTCTATACCGTGAAGCTCAGATCCGCAGACCAGTTTTATTCTTTCTATAAATATATTTTCTGTGGAAATGCGAGAATGACAGTTATCATTAGTTAATATGACCTTAAGTTGAAGTTGTTGAGCGCGTTCATGGAAATATGCCGATAAATGCTTTACAGTAAAACTAAATGAAGCGGATACTGCAGGTTTTGCTAGATGACGGATGACTTTTCTTCTTTTTCTTCTTCTTTAAAATATGTATGTAGTGTACGACGTCGTTTGAATGCATCACACATTATATTAGCGAGACGCATACAGACGTCAGCGATGAGGCGATTGGGCCGATTACGACTTACGCACGCAGGAGGACCGCTACGATCGTGAATTACGTCCGAACGAATCAAAAGGATCCACATGCATATAACGTAGTATGTGCGATCCGATATCGGTAGATGCACATATACGCACTTTCTATACTGATATTCCCACGACCGATACTTCTACTAGGTGCAACCTTTTAATGTATGTGCTGCAGTGTGCATAGATATTAAAATTTTTCTGGTGTCCTTATAAAGGTGATATCCGCGGTTGCTATAGCGAAAATTATTGCATATTGTTTCAGTCGGAGTTACTCGCAGATTAGGGATATTTAAGCACATTTAAACAAATTTCTACACTGCGTTCGTTTTGTCCGTAAATGGTATTTGTAAATTGGTAGTACTGTAGCGTTTTGACATGTATCACTTATAAGTGCTGATATTTTGGAGCATTATTCTACAAATTTATATTTATAAGGGCCTTACAAGGCAAATGACATAACTATTTCATAATAATAGATATTCAATTAATTTTTGGGTAGGTACATACCTACGTGACTAACAGCATGAAGTGTTCACAATAAGGTCGGTAGCACACAATAGGTACCAGGTTTATTACAAATGCTACACAACTGTTTAGACTGCCCATCTATGGCAAAACGACACTCTACAGGATTTGCTGCAGTATTTGGGAGCAAAACATAAGTTATCTAGGTTTTGAAATGGTCTGAGGCGAGCTTTAAAAACGTCGAAGAAGAAATATGCTCGGAAGAAATATGCTTGTTCCATATATGTAGTTGTCGTTTAAATAATTAGTATAATTGACATACATATGTACTGATTGCTAACTCCATGTTATCAAGTCCATTATCAATTATGTCATTTCTGCATTTTTATGAAATATTGAAATTGAAAAATTACATTATTGTGCGATTTATGCATTATGGATATAGGTGACTGATTGTGAACACTTCATGCACATACAAAAATAAATTGAATAAGTATCTATTATTGTTGATTATTTCTTATTATTTTTTTTAATTCATTACACA
>SMLS01037522.1:0-10845 GCA_004785975.1 Popillia japonica | reverse complement strand
AAATTATGAAAATCGGAAAAAGCCAACAATAGAGGCGTATGTAGAGGATATTGTAATAATTTTACAGAAGAAGAGGTTATTAAAGCTGCAGCTTTATGTTATAATATCTAAATACTGAACCATTTGCTACGATCAGCAATCGTTATGCCAACATAACATTCATTTGAAATTTTGAAGATAACGCGGGTTTTATAGAGCACGGAACGAGTGGAGAAACAGTAATGACGTCAAATGACGCTGCACCACCGTAGTGCTAGTGCAGAACTGGTTATCCCAAAGGAAAACGCTAAAAATTGTTGGTACTCCCTTTGACATCATTTGTGATGAAAGTCCACTGCTAAATTATTTGAACTATGTCTATAAACGTAAAATATTTACATAACTGCGAATGCCATTTTATGCTGGTAGGAGCCTGCAGTGCTGCCATATCACCTGTCATCTATCGCATCCTAGCATTCCCCATTTACGAATACTAACCTAAAAATGTAGACAAGTCAATTTTGCTACATTGTTGTGACGTGCACGTCTTCGAATCGTGAACCAGCTATAACTACAATATGCAATAATCGACATATTTTAATAGGTGTAACCATTGGAGTATTTGGAAAACATTCTCAACAAAAGTGACTTTAGACACCTACATTAGTGCTAACAAGCACTAAGGTGCACTTCAAGTAACAATTGGAAGACGAATTGGTAGGGGATGGTGAACAAAGTGTTTGGAGGTGTTACTCTTAAGTTTTTCTGTGAGGCGGGTCATAAAAAAGCTAATTAGGATGTCAAATTAAAAAACCAAGTTTCACACATTCCTCTTCAATGACAAATGTTGATACTATGGGAGAAGATTTGCTGGTATAAACTATATCGCTTATTGTGTTCTGTGAAATTCTTATTCCAAATTCAGATTGTCTTGCCAAGTTGCTCAAAATTTGGGTATCCAAGCCGAAACCGAATATAGTGCGAATGGGTTAAATCGTTGTTTCTTTTTACAATTAAAAAAATCAATTTTCCCAGCACTTGCGTGCTAATGTTTTTTATTATTTTAGTGGTTAGGATGAACGTGTATACGTATATATGTATATCTGAAAACATTACTCCAATGAATGTGCGCTGTAAATAGAAAGTGAACCTTAAATACTTTTCCAATCTTCATTAGAAATTTTTATATGACTTTGAAGTTTTAAAACTACTCTCCCCTTTATCCTATCTCTATTTGACATTTGCAAATACATTTTATATGTTCCATTAACCGAAACTCGCTGGTCAATGTCATTTGCTATGTAGGTATTATATGCGAATATTTAAAGAACTGTTTTTGTGTAAATGAACGAGACGTAATTAAGCCTCACGTTACACGATATTACAGAAAATCGATTGCCGCTAATCACTTGGTCGTCAAAGATGTCACACAGACGCTTACGTGACGTAATTGGTGAGCTGGCCCTGAATCTTGTTAGATTTTCGCATGCAATCATAAAATATTATATCTTCACCATTTGATTTCGATGTTTGCTGGTAAATAACGTTGTTGGTAATTCAACCGCTTTTAATAAATTAAAAAAGATGTTACAACCAATCCGTTCTATTGTGTTTTGAAAGAGCTACTGTTAACGATTAAAATATACAAGGTGTCTTTAAAAGGTCTTTACACACGCCTATCACATATTCCTTAAACCAAAATAAGCCGATTTAAGTACTTACCTTATTCCAAAGTCGCTTAGTTTGGGTGCTAAGCGACCTTGAAGTTAAATTTTTGAAAACGTTTTTTTATTTATAAATTCAAAACGGCTTATGCGATTTTAATAAGATTTTGCATGTCCAGCTGGTATTATTGGACAAAAGTTTTGAGAAAATTTCAAGAAAATACTAATACCGGAAGTGAATGAAACAGGCATGGCCATCATAAAAATTAACATAATTTTTTCTGCTGTCTGTAGTCGAGACAAACTATGGCAAAATACGTTGCCATAGTTGTGCTTCATTAGCCACAGGTGTCTTGTAAACCACGGACTTAAGATGTTCTCATACAAAAAAATCACCTGAAGTTAAGTCTGGAAAACGTGGTGGATAATTTACAGGAGCGTCATTACCTCTACTTATCCATTTGTTTGGATATACTTGATTTAGGTAGTTTCGAACATCTACTGAAATGTGGTGGAGCTCCATTCTGCAGGTACCACATATCTCTCCGAAGTTGTAGAGGTGAATCGTCTAACAAATCTGGCAATATATTTTATATACATATGTAATTTTATGACTTTTTTTAACTTATCTTATTATCCATATAGTTTTTCCACTTTTTAGGTCAATGATAACACTGCAATTCCAACAAAAGTCAAATTTATTCCAAAACCTTTATAATATATATAATCTGGTTTTCGAAATATATTTTGTAAAAATTACAAGTAGATGTCTCCCGTTAATCTTTGTGGAAGATTAACAAGACCAACAACAAAATTGCCAAGTATTCCAATCCACACAGTAAGTTTAAATTCGTGTTGAAAATGATTTATCTTTATCGCATGCGGGTTTTCAACTGCATAAACGTATACGTTGTGGAAATTCATCCCTCTTCTTGTGACACAAGCTTCATCCGTAAACAAAGTAGTGTTGCCAAAGTTTAGATCTGCTTCTCGTTACCCATTAACAAAGCAACTGAAACCCAGCCGCATTTCAGGATCATGTTCTAAAACATCTTGAACTGCTATTTTATGGTATGGATATAGCAACTGTTCTATAAACGGCAGCAAACGTTGGGTGACTTGGTATTCGACGATTTGGAAACCTTTCAGAATACACCCTAACACACTCTCGAATATTTTCTTCACAAAATCCAAATACCAATAGCATATCGGTATATTCTGCATTGGTGTGTTGTAAGGCCATGATAAATCACGAAAAGTTAAGCTTTCTAAATTATTATTAGAACTTTTAACAAACTTTGAACACTAATGACAATTCAGGTATTTTAGATTTGACACTATTATTATTTAGCCATGCGAAATTCATAGGCAACTGGATTACTTTTTGCTTTTTTCGAACGCACGACCATAAGCACTTTTTTTAGTTTTTTTCGAAAACGAATAGAAATAAGAAAATTTTATAAGAGACATAATTTAATCGTTTTTGAATAATCTATCGAATAAAAACTATTTCGTGTCTCGACTACAGACAGCAAAAAATTATGTTAATTTTTATGATGGCCATGCCTGTTTCATTCACTTTCGGTATTAGTATTTTCTTGAAATTTTCTCAAAACATTTGTCCAATAATACCAGTTGTTTTGAATTTATAATAAAAAAAACGATTTCAAAAATTTAACTTCAAGGCCGCTTAGCGCCCAAACTAAGCGACTTTGGACTAAGGAAAGTTTACTTAAATCGGCTTATTTTGGTTTAAGGTATACATATGTGGTAGGCGTGTGTAAAGACCTTTTACAGACACCTTGTATATCAATTATAGACAAAATTCTTTTATAGCTCAGTATAGTTTTACTTCAAAACATGATTTACGTTTCAACATTTTATTCCAAATGCTAAAAATTACTGCCATTGAATGTGTGGAATTTAGTCATAATCTTTAAATCCAATTTTTGTCCTTTTCTGTCATAATAAAAGAAGATAATCCGTACTTATTTACTTACTACGTTTATCGCAGCTTATCGATTCTCGCTTTTATGATATCTACAGTAAAAACTTTAATTCGAGCTAAGTGTATTTACAATTTTCTTTTAATCAAGAACTAAAACACATAAAAGATAATAAACTTCTGAGAATTGTTGCGAAATAAGAACCAACATTTGATTGAAATGCGTTGTAAATAGGAAACCTGAGGCGCAGTAAAGTGTATTATTATGATGTTTAGTGTATTCTCTTTAAACGGATACAATATATGCATCTAAATACAATGCGAGCACCAAAGATTGAAGCGTGACAATCCACGATCACTGAATGTGGTGAACGAAGTATACATAGGCATAGGAATAATCAACACAACCTATAACCCAAATATAAAGAGACAAAATGACAGGCTAACACAATACTTGACAGCAAATTTAAACGCATTATGGGTAAAGGTTTAATTGGAAGATAGCTTTGATGAAATTAGAAACAAATATAGATCCAGTACGCTTCAATCTTTGTTGCTCGTACTGTACATAGGAAAATGTCTGCTACTTTAAATATTTTCGTTTTGTTTATCTCACATTAGATACATGATTTCGGACGATTTTCGGTATGAGCAGTTAATACATATTTGTTTTTCACCGAAAAACACATCGATTTTCTTCAGGAAAAAATCCAAAATTCATAGCCTATTTTGTAACTACTTGACATTACCTGTATAGATTTTACATAACTTACAGTATTTGCACTGCTACTACTTCCTTTGTTAAGCAGACCGATGATAATTTGTAATAATTCAGGCATCATTTTTTCATCTCTTCATATACATATTTGTTAATTTATAAAAACCTTCACTCACCTCAGAGTTCAACGGCTTACCAAGAATTGATCAGAATTTATTATTTGCTTCCAACAGCACAATCCTTTTTTATGATCAATGGTTTGGTCTTTTTATATATGCATGTATTTCACTAATGAATACTCCAACACATGGAGTCCTTGGTAATAACTGCCTACGTTACTACGTTAGACTATGTAGAAAATAATTGAAGGTTACGTTTAATCATTTTATATAACAAAATGGGTATCCTCAAACTTAGCAATATAAGAAGTTAGTAGCGTCAGTGAACTACTAAAAAGAATCGCCGACAATATAAACTGGCTTTCAGTAAAGCACAATCAAATTAAGTAGCTCGAACCAAATTGCAATAATTTTAAATCATTCCAGCAAATGTTATTTGTTCAAGTCAGCTACACTGGTTTAATAGGTCTAAGAAGCTACGCAATTTAGAAACGGATTGATACCTGTGGTTAAATTAATTACCTAAAATAATAGTAGTTAACAGATTAGGGTGTTTAAACTTCTCCTAACTAATCTATTGTTTCTTTTGGCAGTTTTGACGTCGAAAATGGCGCTAGTCCAGGTAGGAGTCCTTTGGATGGAGCGGCTTCACCGTCTGCTGGGCTGGTCTTACAAAACCTACCCCAAAGAAGGGAAAGTTTTCTTTATAGATCAGACAGTGATTTTGAAATGTCGCCAAAATCGATGTCCAGAAACTCCTCCATAGCAAGCGAAAGGTAAGACGTTTAACTTACATCTTTACTTTTTTGTTGAAATTATTTATTTGATGCTACTATTTCTGAAAAATATATCTGTTTAAATCTTTATATACCTGCATTTACTGATATTGATATTACTATTTCAGTATAATTTCTAATTTTCGATTTTTATAAGTTATAGATACGAGAAAACATTTTATATTAATGTTCGTTAATAATTTCAACCATATTACAATATATATCATAAACAAATCATCTGATAAACTTAGTGTGGCACACTAATAAAAAAAGAACGTCTTTGTTATATAAATGCAATAAAGACGATAATTGTCGGCATCATCAATAATTAAACCCGACAAATATCATATTTGACGTCGAAGATAAATAAGATTATTACTACTGAATGTCGAAATGCTTATATGCTGGATTACAGGATTACAGTAAAACTAATAAAAATATGCCCTAGTTAATTATTTGGGGATATGAAAGCTAAATCCATAAACATTAAATAATTTAATTCATCGATCTTCTGAGTGAATAGCTAAAGTGCAGTAATCCTTGTGTCAACTTTGAATTTGCGCTTACATACATATATAAGCCTTTATAATAATACTTTTTCTGTAAATTAAGCAAATGAATTATAATTCAGGTAGACTGATGCTGATCAGATAAATTAGCTATAGTAGTAACATATATGTACATACATATATCGATGAATAGAATACTATAAATGTTTTGCAAACACTATTTCCTCTATGTATTTTTTGTTAGTTGCATTGCCTTCACTAAAACTTTTAATAGATTTTTCTGTAAAGTGTACTTATTCAGTTTAGTCAACCAAATTCTGTGTGGCCACAAAGTTTGATTGACAATCAATCACGCAGACCTTCAGTATATTCTGCTTATACCGGTCGTTTTGAGAAATAGGATAAATAAAGCCGCGAAGAGGTAAGGGGTATGAAAATTCGCTAAGAAGTGGGGACGCGTATGAGTCTATGAACGGTGTACTCTACAATAGTGGTGCGGACGTAGCTCCCTTCACCTCCTCGGCGCTTTAAATATCCTATGACTCAAAACGACCGGTATAAGTATTAATAATCAGCATGGATGCTACCAACTGACACCATTAATATAAACGTTAAAGTAACCAATTAATCTTTAAATTAAGTATCCGGCAACTTCCTAACTTTAAAAATTTAGTACTAGCACACAAAATGGAAAATAGATTATTAAAAATCAACACCAAATTAAAAAATAACAAACAAACACATAACTATAACACAAGGGAGACACTCACATATAAGAACTGAATGAAGCCTCATTAAAAAGTCCCAAGCACGGAAGCAATTGCACAATATAACAACTTACCAACTGAAATTAAACAGCTAAAACATACTTCAAAAAAGAAATAAACAAAAGACAAATAATAAGACAATAACAAATAAAAATTATGAAAAATAAAAACAAGTACTAAACGCCAAGTACTAAGCGCTCTCAATACCGGTAGCTCGAGATCTGCAATCTCATTACCTCGATGTGAGGACAAGAGAGTGCGAACATCTGTATCTGATATACAGGCTGTCCATGAATGTGTGGGCAATATCTCGGATACATAAAGGTTATGTAAAAATCATACTGTATGTCTATATGTATATCTTTTTTTTTGCTAGAGTGCACCACTGCTGAGATATTCAACCCTAAACATATAGTTGGCCAGGTGGTTTTTTAAATGAAATTATATATTTCTTTCAATCAATTTTAAGGTGTGTAATTTTTTTACTACCAATAAGTGTTTTACTAGTCCTTGGACCTTAAGTGAGAAAAATCTTAATGGATTTCCATAAAAAGCTCTATTTCTGAGAAAAAATAAGTTTTACCAAAATAGGTAACATTTTGTTTCAATATGCATTAAAATCTATTTGGAAGTAATTAAATAATTAATAATTTATCGAATTATTTATAAAAATTAATAATAAGGCTCCACATTAGATCCTTGGACTCGGATACGTCGAATTAACGATTCTCTGTCCGTACATTAAGTGCAAATCTGCATACTCATTAAATGTGTATTCCATTTTTATTAAACTAAGCAACTAATGAAAGGAATACACAAATACCAATATCAAATAAATCAAATATCTGTAACCACCACAAATACAAACAAAATAGCATGTAATTAAAACAAAAAATCCTATTATTACGGAGATTATAATAGCTTGTAATTTCGAAATAATAATTTGACAGTTCTATCAATCGTTCTATCCAAATGACGTATTTACATTAACTGTATCACAGCATCCCAAGATATTGAAATAAAAATTACCTATTTTCGTTAATTGCGTCATGTTTAGGGTTGAATATCTCAGCAGTGGCGCACCCTAGCAAAAAAAGATATATAGAGATACAGTGTTATATTTACATAAACTTTTTGTATACGAGATATTGTCCACATATTTATGGACATCTTGTTATATCTATGTAGTATTATCTTTATATTTGATGTATATAAATTAAGAGAAAATTTCCAAATTTACAGACATAATGAAACAATCTTATATTGTATAATATATACAGAATATGAAAGCATTCTATTTTTTGTTGGGAATACCTTGCTGAGATTCACGCAATTAATTTTAGCATACCATTGTATGAGATTTTCCAGACATGTTAGCAACAACTATGTAACTTGCCAGTTTTAACCACTTCTAGTGTCGTCCCTACTTTTATATAAATGATGCTGAAGTAACTGGAAAGCCTTATACAATTTTATCAATTCGAAATGAGATGGACATTGATATTATTGATAACCACAACTGACTGTTATATTACCCAAACCCGATAAAAGTTTATGCGAAATAGCCAACCGATCAATGAAAATTGCATAGAGTAGTTCATAAATATAATAAATAGAGCGGAGTATTTTAGCTGTGCACAGGTAGAAAACCAAGGCTAGACTGAAGCAAATAAGAAATTGTTATATTTGCTGTGGGTCTCGGCCACCAGCAAGTACGCATATCTGCTAGTAAAAGTAGTTAGTGGGTAACACGTATCAACTACAGGAATTTATTTAAAAATTGAGCTTTGAAATTTTGCTCTAAGCTTCTATAGACAGACTTAATTTACCTAAAACGAAATACATACTGAATTGTCAAAAAACAATTCGTTGATATGAAGACATATAGTGGTGAGTAAATGATTTGGGGCAATATGTACATACTAAACTGTATTTTAGTCAAGATATTTTAAATGCTGATATTCTTAGTATTAGCAAGTTAGAATTACTCATTCACAAGTACATAGCGAGAATCAGTACAAGTCTGTACAAATAAAATTCAATTTTCCGAACAACGTGATATTCAACCAGGAAATCTGGAAGATGCCTCAATTGACTCGCTATACATGTTCAACATTGTAGATGCTGACATTGTTATATATTTGTGTGCTAAATACCAGCTGCATTTGTTTTATACATACCTCACGTAGCGTACTACTTGGTTTTATGAATGAAATATATACATATGGTTATTTTCGTTGACTATCTAATAAAGAGATATTCTAATAATGTGTAAATCTGGATTTGATATTTTAAAATAGTCTGCGACATAGCGCCCTCTAAATGCCGATTGCCGCTCTACTTGGCAATTTCCCAGTAAAATACGAACTCGCCCGAGAAATCAATAATGTAGGTCGGTGCTCCACTACTAGATGATGCTATGCGTATTATTTCACAGTGTCAATATAATTCTGCATGGATGTTAATATAAACAATATAATAAGTATAAAAATATAGCCTGGGTGTTATAAATTTGAATATTCTTCATATTCTCTATAATCTACTGTCAATTGTATCCATATTAATTCTTATCCCTATTTTTTCTAAATCGGGGAAAGAAAAAGCTTAATATTTTTATCTGATGATTTTTTCTTTACTTTGATTTCGTTAATTTAGTTTTATTAGTTACCTTCATGATTTGCGTCAAACATTCCATGTGCAATTAGCGTGTTTTATATGAAACTTAAACTTCTTTAGCCAAGAAAAGCCTATTTAGGGAAAATTAATTTAAAAAAAATCCCGCAGTTAAGAGATATTTAGGCGCTAGTGACGCATGTATAAAAGGGAGATAGCAGGACTGGTAACCCGGACAGATCGATTCACCCTCATTTTCGGATATTCTCTTATAGCAGCCGCTGGTTTAAATAACAACCATTCCATCTGCCTCCCAGCTTTACCGTTGTGTACAATGACCATAAAATTCGTAAAAATTCTTCTGAAATTGTTCTTGTCGAAAACTTCAGTTTGAATACTTCATAACATTTTAAATAGAACCGGTTACTTATATAATACAAAAGAAGATAATAAATTCTAATAAATTCGAAAAGTCATCCAAAGTGGATCGGCGTTTTTGCTTTGACCTCAATTAGTACTTTATACACTCTTTGTAATGGATATAGAAGTAATATTTTATCTTAATATTAAACAATGAGTTAAGAATCGAGCTTAGGTAAACAACTGCACATTCCTATAAGACTATCGCTTGAATTTGATTCGATTGCTTCAGTTAGAGAAATAATGCAGATATAAACTTAAATGTAATTTTAATGACTTCATGTAAACATTAAATGTGCTTCTTACATTTTTTATCAGTATATTTTCTTTGCTTTCAACATCGGCCGCCATCACTGCAAATTTTAGGAGCTCAGTACGAACATGCCAAACAGGTGACAAAAAGAAAAATAATGAAAACATTCCGTTGCTGAATTAATCTTTGCATTTTTGCTTTCTCGATGTCTTCGTTTCATTACTTCTTTACTTGGGCTTTCCTGTAGAATGTATGCAGTATTTTCTCCTACATGTTCATTATTCTTTGTCCTGAGATTATATATCGAACAATATAAGAAAAACCATTTTTTATGAACTCCAACATATCAAATTGAAAATTAAATTATCTAGGGTTTACTTAGAGTGATCTGAAAAAAGTAATTAAATATCTATAAGCAGCATTCAGATAATGATATCTCCATATCCTTGTGTAATCAGTAATTTTTTTTATAACTGTTTTTCTTCGAAGGCTACTTCTCTTACCAAGACAAGACAGACACGGATTTGATGTATGCTATAGCTCTAGATCATTACAGAAACTTCAATTTTTTTGTGCCTCAAAGCTCTTATAACGTACGCGACTATATTCAACTTTGAGCTAGCTATTTCTCTTCTTTCATTCTTTTATTTTCTTAGAAATACCTTCTATGTGAGCAATCTATTGTTTTGTTATTGGTGGTTGACTACAATCTTCATTAGTTACAAAACCAATTTTGGTAAATGTAATAGATACATTCGCGTTAGTATCGATAGTATCTACTTCCCATGTTCCCGTGTTCTTCAAAGGTTACTGCAGAAATACAATAAAAAACAAGAAAGAAACTGCACATATCTACGCACACGTAAATGGCACAAGTAAAAAACCACACTTCAAGCAATGTCTGTGACTGCAATTCTAATTCGCCCTCCAAATTCAACTACCTTATGACAATATATGTATAACGCTTTAAAAATATCGTATTCATAATGTTTCGTTGTAAATGAGGTACCTATCATATACGTATTTCTGCATATAAAACTACAGCTTCTGTTCATGAGCTTAATAATTTTTAATAGAGAAAG
>SMLS01037521.1:0-12801 GCA_004785975.1 Popillia japonica | reverse complement strand
GCTATTGACCGTTTAGTATCACTATACAAGGATGCGGTATATAAAACTGGAGTAAGTTATTTTGTATAGCGTTTATTATTGCAATTAGTATTCTAAATCAAGAAAAAGAGGTTGACGGTCTATTCGTTTGCGCTCCCGCGATATTCTATATCAATTACATAGGGCATCGGCTGGCCATCAGTTATTAGTACGCCTACGATTATAGACCGATTAGATCTAGATATGGATAGAATAGAATCTGGATTACGTGAACGTGTTAGTTTTTTACCTGATGAATGAAGAGCAATCCGATAAATCTGTAATTTCGTTAATGAAGCTTAACTTAATGTAACATATGTATGTTGATTTTACAATTTCCATAAGTGGTTTCATATTATTGTAAGCACATATGCAGTCGTGCAGTACTCTTCGTTATTATATCCCTGCTTAGAATACTCTTTAGCGAGAGTATTGTAAAATATTTTCAAAAGAATTATACCTAAAATTATAAAAAGTTTACCTGTGTTACAACTTGTGTGTTGTCTTTTTTATAAGATGGATCTAATCTATTAGTTCTCCTATTACATTTGTTTATGTACAAAGTTAGTTAGAATAGCAAATTTTAAAGACCATTCAATTAATTTAATTGGGTAGTTATTAGTTACTACATAGTTATCTTATCAATATATGAAAGACATAGTATGGTGACATTTGTGTGACCTAAAGCATCCTTTATAATGCATTTCATACTGTTCTCTCAAGGAGACACGATGGACATCTTTAATTAAGGTATTTCACTGAATGCCTGTATATATCAATGTTACTTGTACACATATAAAGTAAGTGTATGACAATATATAAGGTCGTCTACAAATTTATTACTGTGTGTAAGCAAACTGCAGGTGCCTTTTAGGGCTCAGTAGAATTCTTGTTTTTAGGGTTTTCTCACCGAGAATGGCGATGTCAATCTAGAACGTGTTCAACTTATCATGACGCAGTTAGGAAAGGCTGAGGATGAAATTTTTAAAACTAGACAACAGAAGGAAATGCACTTTAAAGCTCGTGACAAGATGAAGAGACAAAGAACAGAAGAAGCGGATAGACGAAGAAGACCAGATTGGACACTCCTAAAAGACACTCAGTATGCACCCACGGTAAGTTGTTTTAAAATACTAGATTTATGGAAATACATTATTAATTCGTAGCCGTTAGGCCATTCAAAAACCATTCTAAATCCTCGTCAAGAAGCATATCAAATACGAAAGGCTGGCATGCATTCGCGCACTGATGCTCAACTCCAGTCGACAGATTCCAAACAAGCACTGGAATCGATGCTTAAGAGACCAGAATCTGAGCAGCAAAATAGAGGCGTGAAGCGACCTCGTGAAGACGACAAGGACGATGACGATGAAGAAGCGCATGATGAAGTCAGATTATGGGAAGATGGTTTTAAAGACCGATATTATGAATCAAAGTTTGATGTTGGAGCTGGAAACTTAGAATTTAGGTTTGTTGAAAAGATAAAATATTTAACACTAATAGTATTGAATTAAAATTTTATATACCTTGGGTTTATAAAACGTTCTAATAAAATCACATCTTAAGTCAGTACTACTGTACATATTAAATATACTAAACATTAATTAACTATTCATGGAATTATAATACAAATGTAACCCGTATGAATCTATGTGTTCATATACCTACATTGTCTCAAATCCCTTTGGCAGCTAACCAAACAAAGGATGTGTCATTATTATAGACCATACCACTCTTAGTACATTCCATTTCATATCCAGTTCCGATTAAAAAAAAATCTTATATATGCGAATGCATTATTTTCTTAGGTGTTTATAATAGCAAAGATCATTTTTATTTAAATAATTTAACAAAAGGTTAATGTTAGAAGCATGGTTCATTACACAAAGTAATATCCAAATTCTCTTGGCAAGACATGTTGATACTGGGTAATTCTTTTCGAACTAAAGAAAGTTCGCAAATTTTCTTCAATAAATATATCACTGACTGCTAAATAAATAGATGTTATTTAGTTCATAATCCTAAATATCTGAGTTCAGTTTATATAGCGCTTATAGGACCTTAATTTTTAAAATTCTCCTTTGATAATGAAAGCAAACTATCTTGTACGGACACGTCTAAAGATGACTTCGTTGATTAGAAAACAAAATACTGTCAGGCATGCATTATGTTTTTGTACTGTGTAAGTTAAAGATATGTGAAGGCCCTCTTTATTAAGAAAAGAACTGGCGTATATGTTGTACATTTTTTTATAATTAGAACTCATAATTTATTATTTTATTTTAGGAATGCCGTTGCTTTACATTACGTACGAGGTCTATGTTGGGTTCTAAGATATTACTACCAGGGATGTGCTTCATGGAAATGGTACTACCCTTATCATTATGCACCATTTGCATCAGACTTCATTAACATATCTGGGCTAAGCACAGAATTTGAAAGTGGTACAAAACCTGTAAGTTTTCTTATTTATTTTATAATAACATGCTAAATAACTATACATTACTTCCTACTTTTATACAATCTTCTGCTATTTTATCGTTTTTTTTTCATATAGGTGCTAGTAACAACAACTTAAGCTACATTAGTTCTCTGATTGCCGCTGTAGATTTTACTGCATGTATACTGTTATGTGAATATGATTAATAACCTTATTACAGCACTATCTCGCTGTTAATAATACGATGCTGTTAATCACTTCTTGTGACAGCCGCCCAACCACTGTCCTTATCAATCTGATTATTAATTTCAATAATAAATCTATCAAAACGTATGAAATAAATTAGTACACATTTTTACTTCAGTAACAAATTTAATTTTATTTTCATAATAATCAATTTCATAAATTCAATTCAAATTTTACAATAGCTTAGGCGTATAAAGAGACTATTTATCTATCTGCAGTACGTTGCCTATTACCTCTTTTCACCGGATTCTAATTGATTATATTGCAACTTCAATATATATGACTACTTCACTTATAACATTACACTCAGCGAAATTTCTATATGTATTAAAGGTAAAGCTTCATTGCAAAGAAAGGTTAACACAAGTGAACATAACAATGAAAAAATATATTACAGTTTTTACAAAAAGTATATATTATAATAATAAGTTGCAACAGCGAAACATCTACAGGTCCACTTACAGGAAAATAGTTAAACAAAATAAAAACATTATAATTTTTGAATTTTTGATAAACTTATGACTGTTTTATTCAAAACAATTTCAAAAATACGGTTCTTCATACTGTCTATTAACTTTGTCAATGTTGAAGCAGGAATCTCATTCCAACATCTCGTTATCGCAGATTTCAGTTCTTTAATACTTTTGTATTTGTGATTATTGGCGTATACCTCCCTAGCCAATATTCTCCAACGATTTTCAATTGAGTTCAAGTCGGATGAGCGAGCAGGCCATTCCATTAATTTGATTTCTTTTTGTTGAAACCACTCCCGTCTGGAAGAATGGATAGCTTCATTGCTGAAATATCCAGTCTTGCAACGGCATTGTTCACCAAAATGTATTAGAACCGTTTCTCGAAGTTCTATATACGACTCAGAATTTATTCGTGTCGAAATAAAACATATAGGAGTTTTATTGTTATGGATAAAAGCCGCCCAAACCATTGCACTACTGCCGCCAAAATTTCTACTCATGGCAACTTCAGTGTTCTTGCGTAAATCGTGCCAATAGTATTTAAATCCATCAGGTCTGTCCAAATTAAATATCGTTTCGTCGGAAAGTATGACGTTCTTCCATTCATTATGCCAGCTCATACGATTTTGTGCAAATGTCAGCCTTGCTTGTTTGTGAGTGTTTTTTAGGGGCGATTTGAGACCTTTTTCTGCCATCTAAAGTGTTTACTACCGGATAAAATGGGTTGTACACGTCTCTTAGTTACTGGGAAATTTAAATTACATTTGATTTGTTGTGCGGTTACATTACCATAAGAAGCTAACCGAAATATCGATGAGTATCGAGTAAGTTTTTGATTAGTTTCTTTAGGACGATATTTGACGTAGAAATTACCTAAACTTATAAAATTATTGATGAGGTGATGGGATCGCCCCAATTTCTTGGCTATTGCTTGGTTTGAACACCCCATCGCTTTATAACAATTTATTTTTGTTTTTTCATCCTCGTTTAGCAGTTTACCTCGTCATTGTTATTGACTAATATCTATACTTCAATATTATATTTATTTAGTAATGAATACATTTTTTAAAGTGTTCAGAAGCGTTTATGCACTGGCAGGCAATTCCTAACTTCATACAATGTTTGTCTAACACTGTGGAACTATACAAATTTCGCTCGTATTTATACGTTTATCACAGCTAATTCTCCTACGTATCTAAGAAGTGTGATATTTACAGAATAATATTTCTGCCGTTTCATTATGTTCAAAAATAAAATTCTAGGTAATTCCCAACTATTACAGTTGCTAAAAATATTTATAGGGGAACTACAAAATGATATGTAACTATAAAAATTTCGCTGAGTGTATGTAGTTGTTTGGAATACAATTAGGATCTTTATTGTAATCATACTCGGTCATGATTTGATTATAGACAAGGAACAGTCCCAGAGTACTAAATAACAATAAACATAGGTGGAGTTTTCGAGTTCTACGTTTTCTATCTGCAATTCTTAGCACTGCTCTGTTGATTAATACAAATACTACATGGCTTCTCAAATCATAGTTTCCACTTAAATTTATTCAGTGGAAGTGATTGGTTCTGCTTCGATAGAAGCGCTCATCCATCTTCCTCTATTAGCTTAAGAGTTCTTGAAACCATAATAAAAATGTATGTCCTACTCCATAATCTTCACCTTCTATGATCCAGATTGATTTAACTTTCGCATATATGTATTCGAGTGAAACGTTACGTTAGTCAAATTTCAGGTTTTACACCGCAGTAATGCACATTTGTTTTTAATTGCTATTTTATTAGCCATACTGTTCAGCTGAGTGCTAAAATATCAGAATAGAGTTTCAAATGCACGTATTTGCAATTGTGTGTGTTTTCAAATTAATTACACTAAGGGTAGACATATGAATTACTTGAAATACTATATGAGCAAAAATTATTTAGATATGAAATTGCCATGATTAAAAAAACCATGATGCGTTCAATTTGTTACATTTTAATGAAATGTCAGTTTCGATTTAAATTGTTACTCAGCGTGGTCCTTTTAAAATTACATAAGCGGTTTCTGGTTAAATTTCGACAACAGGTTCCTGATTTTGTGTTCTTGGAAGCTTACTTTTTCAATGTGGTCTGGAATTATGTGCGATTGTTCAGAACAACCAGAAGTGTAACACATAAGAGCAGTGGTCGTAGACCAACAGTTAGAGCAAACTATCGACAATGTTTGAAAAGCTATTAACGCAACACCAACAACATCTTTGGGAAAAGTTATACAGTAAGTTTCCGTATCGTATGGCACATGCAGAACAGTTGTAGGACGGGACATTGTTTTATTTCCTTGTAAGATGCAGGAGTATCATGAATTGTTGACGCCTGATCAACAGCCGCATGTTATATTGCCAATGGTTCACGCAACATTTATTGAACAACAATGACGTCTTTGATTTGAAATCTTTTAGAGACGAGGTGTGGTTTCATTCTCAACCATGTGTGTGTGTGTAGAGTGCTGAAAACTCTTCCATATTGCTGCAACATGGATATTTTCAACAAGATGGTGCCACTTTTCACAGGACTCCGCAATCTATCAGATCAGTTTACGTTGTGAACCTAAATTTCCGCCAAGGTCACTAGATTTGACTATCTTTTTTCACATTTAAAGAACATAATTTTTAAATATCAGTTCACACACTCCCTGCGTGGCGAGACTGAATAATTGAAGAATGTGCCAATATTGCGTCAAAAAAAAATGCTCCAGAACACATTTGAAAATATGTGAAAGCGTTGGAAATGGTGGCCATTTTCAGCATATCATGTAATAAATTCGAAATAAACCATAAATAAACCCCCTGGTACAGAGCATTACATTTAAAATAACTCTAAGCTCGACGAGATAAGTATTGATACGATTTATTTGACGAGCTGATTAGCTTACATAACCAACTACTGCCGATGAATGAAAGATATACGGTACGTTCAGAATTCCAAAGCAACTTTTAATCTAAATAATTTTTGCTCATATGGTAGTTTATTAGCGCATCTACAATATCTATAAATGTATTTCTGTAGTTCTATAGTTTATTGTAACACAATGAATTTGTGAGTTTCTAGGCTTTATTAACTGTTTAATTTATTTATTACAGTTTGAGCCATTGCAGCAGTTAATGAGTGTGTTTCCAGCCGCAAGTAGTAAACATGTACCTGCACCTTGGGCGAAACTAATGAGTGATCCTGTAAGTAATTTTAAATATCTATATTGTTTAACAGCATGTTTAGCATATCTAAAGCAACAGTGCAAAATATTGGACATTAAATGAAAAATAAAAAAGTATTAACTATTAAATTACAATATATTTTTAAATCACAGCGGATAACTTAATTGAAATGTGTTTGTTTTCAAATAGGATTCGTCAATCATCGATTTTTATCCAGAAGATTTCAAAATAGATCTCAATGGCAAGAAATTTGCATGGCAAGGAGTTGCTCTTTTACCATTTGTCGATGAAAAAAGACTGTTCAAAGCTGTCAAACCATTCTATAAGGATTTAACACCGGAAGAAGTAAAACGTAATATACTTGGTGATGATGTACTGTTTCTATCTACAAAAACAAAAGGATATGGCATTGTAGAAGCCCTTTATAAAGAAGATATTGATACGAATGTAGAAACCCCTATATCATTTGATGGTATGGGTGGTACAATTTTACTTTCAGAGAGTTATGTTCCGTTAAACGAGTAAGTATTTGTTGTTAATGATATAAAATGATATTTAAATTCGATTAGCTTTAGTTGTCTTCTAATTGCTTTGCTCATAAACATCAGATCAGAATAGTATATATCATCATTGAAAAAAAAATGTAAGATAATTTTGCCAAAATAATGAGGAACCTCAAAACTCCAAAAGCATTGCGGGATTTGACATACTTTTTAATAAAACAATATTTTATTATACAAAAAAAATTGTCCATTCTTTTCATGTTCATTGAATTATTATTATTGAATATCACTTGGTTACAGAACAGTGGATAGTCCAATTCGAGGATTAAAACCAGTTTTTGGGAACAAGGTTTGTTCTACAAGGTTTAGAGATCCAAAATATCCGGAAGGATTCATCTTCTTAGCGAAGAAACTAAAAGGTGCTAAATTCCCGCCAAGAGTTCTGAAACCACAAGATCTAGATGAGCAATCTCATAGAAGTTGGCGACCTCAGATTGGTATGGCTCCGTCCTCAACTAGGTACGATTTATGATTTAATTAATTCTGCTCTTTGCTATATATGTATGGTTATTTTCATTTTTAGAGCATCATTAGATCTATCAGGACGTAGAATGATTAACCATTACACGCATCAAGCACAAGCTTCAAGACCATATCCTAATTCTAGTGGTAGCAATGCACAGAGTTATGGAGGAAGTAACTATTCGAGTACATATAGTTCTAGTAGTAACTATCAAAGAAGTAAGATTGTTTTCTTTTATAATATTTTAGAATTAGGATAATAAGGCATAACATGACATTTATTTCTTTCAACATTTACTTTAGTAGTAGTGTTCTGGTAAGTTCAACCTGCAGAAAGTTTCTTTTAAACGCCGCATATACTCCAATACAACCGTTGCGGCTTAAGTATATTTCCAGAGTAGATTTTTATACCATCTCATAAGAGGTTACCGTATTTATGATTTAACATCTTTGGCAGACGCGCTATGACGAAATAAAGTGTGCTGATTATACTGATACTGATGATTATGGTGATATAGCCATTATAGGAAAAAGAACAGGAAAACCTAGCATGGTGAAAGAAGTGAGTCCAAGAGTGCTTGTGGAATTTTGCAAGAAAATCAAAGAAGTAAGTTGTAGGATATGGCCGCAGAATGGAATAATGAACTGCAAATGAATTTATCGCGTGAATGTTGCAGACAGTGGATACATAAATCTGGTTTACATTTCTTTGTGATATTTCATTTTTATGCTATCCATTCGTTTTAGGCTAAGAAAACGCATCGGTAAAGGAATTCGCATAAGAGAAAGCGCCTTATTAAGTGTAAATTGTCGCGGATATTAGAAGACTGATCAGATGTTTCAGTTACAGCACTTAATTTATTAATTTACTCTTGCAAGACTACTGCGTCGGCACTTTTGGTATTATATCCAACAGGTATAATGTGCCACTAAGGAACAAGGTGAAAGGTTTCATCAAGGAAATGGTAAGGCAGTAGCAAGTATTATGCAGTATGGATATGATCTCCTACCTGGCTGAAAATACTTAACGGTTAAACGTCTTTAACAAGAGCATATATACAAAAATACGCTGATACCTGGTTTCTGACGTAGATTTTTTGTGTGCTATTGAAAAATTAGTACTTTCTAGCAGTACAGGAACTATGTACATGCGTATCTTTATCTTTCACTGACAACCCATGGAAGTAGAGTGTGGTAACGATTTGGGTTTTGTAGAATATGACTTCCAAAATACATTAATTGTAAATTATGAAACATACCAAAATGATAATAATGTAAATTCTACACTGCTGAAAATAGTAAACATGTTTATGAAAATTTATGTTTTATTACCACAGTGTTAGAAGCTGAAAGCATAATTTATATTAGGTATTTTACTGCAAAAAGTGCTTGAAAATGGTAGTGCCTTTACTAAATTAAGATATCCCGGAAAATGCCAAAAACTTATTAAAACTTCCGTCTAGAGCGAACGATATCATTCTTATTACTACGCTATAAGAATAGCATTAAAGACGCCACATAATATAAGACAGAGCCGATGCAATAGAGGTGTCGCATGTCTTGCATATTTTAACGTTTTGTGTATCTGAATAAATATGACATTGTAGATAAATACAATACAAGTACACTCAATTTTACAGAAGTTTTATCGCAATATGTCCTACAGCAAATGGAAGCCAAGAATGTGCATCATCTACACAAACGGCAATGAACGCTTGCTATCTTGATGAACACCTAAGTACACAGGAGTTAGTGGGGAACATCTGTAACCTTCTGCTGAATTTATCGGGATTTTTATATACGATATAGTCTTTAGCCTCCGTGCTTGTTTTACAAAAGACTGCGCTATGGTAAAATTGCTTACAGAACAAGAAAACGTTTCAAAAGTTGTCCACTAAGACAGTGTCGTTTACACAATCTGTATCTTATCCACAGTTCGAAAGGAATCAACTGAGTTTAAAAGGAAAAAAGAAGTATTTGATACCATCCTCGCTCGGACGGCGAGTTTTAATAAATTTGTAATGGAGGATGATCACAGTAAAGTTAAAATATTAGGAGCGATGTAAATTCTTGTATTTTTGCCCTAATTAGTACTGCGGTGATCCATGTAATGAACTAGGAGTGAAACAGATCTGTCATAGGAGAGACCCGTTCCGTTTGCCAGAAGTCATAGTCACCCTGTTTTAGTACAGGAGAAAAAAAATGTTGCAGTTTAATGCAAGTGCATTAAAACAGGTGAAATTAAGACCGCAGCTTCTCACGTAGCCACTTTAGATTAAAAAAAGCAATTTAAAATAAAGGACGCGGTACACTATCAGCTGTGGTATTACTTTTTTTTTATCTGTGGCGAATGCAACTACAGTGGCTTTGAAGCTGTATTACTTGTCCGGCTACCACTGTATGTAGTTGTTACTATGTTTATAAAGTGTGTAAACGTCTTTTTAAAGACCTTATTTCAATATTACCTCGTCGTTAGTAATAATAATAATAATAATTCATGCCTTAACATCCCCCAACAGCTTGCGCCAATTACAGGGACATCGGCTGGCCATGAGTTATTATTACGCCTACGGCTGTAGACTGACTTAAGATGTTATCTTTCCGCATTTGCCGTGGAATTTGGAAAACTACGAACCACCAAATTCAGAAAGAACATACCGGGGTTCGAACCCAATACCACCGGACTACGCCCGGTAATGTTTCGTTATTATCAAATAATACTCGGCCGAACAACCGATGATGCACAGACGCATCACAATTGCCAGATCCAACATTCGAAATCCGTATTTCTGATTTCCTTATAATCAGAGATCGACTGATCTTACTCCTTCGCCCACCGACGCCTTCTCTATGATAAAGTTCCGGGCCACGCATTTTGCCAAGCTAATGTTGTATGACGCCAGTGACGATGTTTAAAGAATTAAAATTACCTACAAAGAACAAAAAACTTTTTGGACTTGCGAAATAAGACCATCATTTTTGTGAAAATTGATATTTAGGAATGAAAATAACGCTTAAAGAACCAATTTTAGACTTTCACAATTTACGACTTTGTGAACTGCAAAAATTTACATTGTGCACTGTTGGATTTGCTTCTCACAAGTCTATCAACATTGGAAGTTTTGCGCTGCATTTCAATTATTATGTCCATAGTTATAAGTCCGGACGTAAGACTGTCAATGCAGTGCATGAATCCGCGATATTGACACATGTGTAGTGACATTATACGAGGAGAACGCTATATATTTTGAGTTACAAGAAAACTGAAATATTTTTACGAGAATGATTTTATATTTATCTCAAGATAATCATCTTCTGCATCAATGCACTATCGTAATCGAAATCATGATTTGGAATGCTCTCAAAAAATAGATGGATTGCTTCATCTATCTCATCCTGGATCGTGAAACGTCGACCACGTAAATGTTTCTTTAGGTTAGAAACCAGCCAGAAATCGCACGTGGCCAAGTCAAGCGAATAGGGCGAATGATTAATAAGTTTTACCGTATTTTCCCCAAAAATTCAACTCTGCTGTGCATTGTGTGACGTTGCATTGTCATGATACAACATCAACCCGCGAATGCAGACTTTGTGAGTCAAGAACTGCAGGTAAACATTTTGTAGGGAACCAGTTTCCTGTGACTGTATGTTGATTTTCCAGCTTCATTGCTGTTGTAAATCCGCTACTACTGAAGAAAAGTATGTACACACACAACTTTCTTGACAGCTCTTTGCTCTCTACTTGTAACTTTTTAGATCCTGTTGAATTAATTTTGTAATTTTGTTTAGTTTTATTATCGCCTTGATAATGACAGCATTGCTGTCGAAACGCGTTGACAATTACCATAGCGTTGGTGTCTTTATGCGTGAAAGTGGGTTAGTGTTTTAAAGCAGACGCAGTTTTGTGTGGCATTCAAACATCAAAAAAATACTACTCAATTGGGCTCTTCCAAATATGAAATAAGGAAGATCTTGCTTGGGATTGCTTTTGCTTCTAGTGGAACAAGAGATCTCTGAAAAATTAAGCGAGTACGAAAAAATAAACCTCTAAATATTATATTAATCGATCACAAGTTAGTTTTTGTGCATGAGAATGTTCTATAACAGACGCCAGCAATATGCGACATCAATTTACATGATCCATAGGAAAGAAATACTCTACAGGCAATGGCATGGCGGCCAAAAAGTCCAGATATTAACCTCATTGAACTGTTGTGGAATAAATTCGATAGTATAATCCGCAAAACCGATTCTACGCTCACAAAAGATCTTGGAAATGTTTTCCAAGGACAGTAGACTACTGTCCATCGCAGAATGTTGGAGAAAGTAGTAAATCGGTTTCCCAGATTTATTCAAGCTGCCCTCACTGGGAGAGGAGGGTGCTTTAATAAACAGAAAATTTACTTTATTATTACTATATTCAGTCACTCCCATAAATATTCATATTCCACGTATTATTGCATATCGGATAATATTTATTTGAAGAATTGTTTTTTAGATTTGAAGAATTCTCTTTATATTTTATATAGGGTTTCTCTTTGCAATTAAAATATCTTTTACGACAAGTTATATACAGGGTGTTTGTTCAGTTTTTACATTTTTTAGCACAAGATAGTATTTGTAAAATAAAAGCGTTGTACAAAAAATTGCATGTATACATAATGTATTTACCGAGATATACATATGGACCCACCTGTTGAGAAACACAGTATTTTTACCTACCTTATAACAGCTGTTCGAAGTTTTGACCGCCCGAATACTACGTATGTATTCTCGACAAGTTTTTACGTGTCAATCACCTATCCAATAATAAACAATACTAAGGCAGTCGTTCCGAACTTCCTCTGTTTACGTATTTATCAATAGCGCCTCTCAATAACACTAAACTCGCATGACGAATGACCGCACAGCGCTAGTCATCACAAACAGCATACTTTTGCTGATATTGCACCATAATAAATGCAATGATGATAAAACGTACCGCAAGTTCTCAAACAAGCTGGGGCCTACGTTTTACCCTCATTTAAAGTTTGCTATTATGAATTTTAATATTTCGGTTATTACACGATGTAAAAATGCCATTTTTTCTATATCGCCCTTATCTGCGGAATACTATCTTCTAGTAAAAAAAATGTAAAAACTGAACAAACACCCTGTATAGATATATTTAGCATTCTAATACATTTCTTTTAAATATGGACACAAATCGGGATATCGCAGCTCACTCTTATTATTTCTGTGGTTTATGAGAAAATTTTAGTACCGTGGTAGCTTTAGTCATGTAAGTGGGGCGCAGAAATACTTATTAGCGAAATGGGGCGAAAAAATAAAAAACAAGGAATCATGAATGTGAATTGGTGATCAAATCGCAGAGTGAAGGAAAATCTACTAAAG
>SMLS01037504.1:0-10707 GCA_004785975.1 Popillia japonica | reverse complement strand
GCTAAACGCGTCAGCAATTTCTGGGGCGAGATGTACGTGGGGCCGTACGACACGGGTTGAAGTGGAGGAGACGACGAAGTAGAGGCAAAAAAAGCAGATTGTTACGCAGCTCTCTTCCGTGATTATATTATTCGAAGTGTTAGCTTGGATTTCTCGAGCCATCAGGGACGACGGGGAAAAATGTGGTGTTAGTATATTTAGGGGATGTGTTTTATTCGGTGAGAAGTGTGATGCCTAGATGTGTGTTACGTATGTAAGCAGTTAAATATGGGATACGAGACGAGATTGATGGGACTAAATGGGGTTAATTTTAAGAAGATGGTCGTCTTGAATAAGGTAATCAGAATTAAAGCCTTCAGCTGGCAATGGGGAGATTATAGTTGCTCAAACTTCCAAATGATTGTAGAGGCAAAAAAGAAGTACGCAAAGAAGCCATTCTTCTATATCTTCGAGGTGTGGCCTTTACAATGTAAAACTGCTGAGGCAAAGGCATTATTTGATAGATTTTGCATATTTGGATCACCTTCAATACTACAGTCAGATAATGGTTGAGAGTTTGCCAATCGACTTGCGGAAAATTTGAAACAAACTTGGTCAGATTTGGAAAAACCTCGACATAGCCAGTCACAGGGCAGTGTTGAACTTGCCAAGCTATCCAATGTATATTGACGTCTTGGATGTAAAACGAGAACAATGAAAAGTGGTCTAAAGGAGATTTATCCAACCGATGAAGAATAGAGCTTATAATCATGGAATTGAAAGGTTACCTTACCAGGCTATGTTCGCTTGTGACATAAAAGTACATCGTTACTTCCATTCAAAGCAATTGAAGAGCTGCAAAAGAATTCAACACTTGATAGTCAGATATGGGGCAACGGTGTGTTGTGAGGGTCATCAAACTTGGCACCTCACCGGAGGAAACACAGAGGCCAACGAGCTCGGTCCACTCTATGTCTGCATCGGTGGTGGTTTCGCAGAGGCCAGCGAAATCTCGGCCCACTCTGCGAACGGACGGTGGTAATTCTGAAGAGGCCAACTGGATCGGCCCCTCTTCAGAATACTCGGGCTTATATGGGGCCAACAAAACTTCGGCTCACCCAACGGTCAGGATGTGCTGGCCAACCGAATCGGCTCCGGCAGTCAGGACGGAAAGGAAAACATTATATCTTGGTTAGTCACAGTGTTGCATAATATCACGTCATCCCCCATCTCCCCTTCATTTCTTATTGTCGAGAGAATTAAGCCCGCCCCCCTTAAAATAGAAAATTCTGAAAATTGTTGGAGGAAAAAAGTTTTTATGACAATTTTTTGATAATATTTCTCAGTCCCTCTGATTGAAATGCAAAATTTGAAGGTCGTTCCAGCTTGTTGGACATTGTATCTTGGTTAGTCACAGTGTTGCATAGTATCTCGTCTCCCCTTACTGCCAGGAAACTTGGGCCTCTTCCCTGTTCAAACTGCGCTAATGTTTAATTTAACTTAAACTGCGACCACAACACAGACATTTAAATAGGAATAGAGGCGCTAATCAAAGCTACAAACGAAATACTAGATGTACTTAGATTAAATTTTGAGGTTAAAAAAGTTAACGAATTCTATCTTCGCCGTACATTACGACGGTGGCGCTTTTAACATTACTCCCTCCAAAGTATAAATCGTCGACAATTGCGGAAGTTCCAGCACAGCACACGAGAAAGTACCGATTGTAAAAAGCGGTCGTTACGTATAATTTTTTTCATTGAAGTTAATAAATCGTGCGGGTTCTCGCGCCGCAAGAACTAACTTGCCTCAAAAGTTTCTGGTATAGATCACGTGACGTGTAGTAGTAGTACGCCTAACGTTCGCGGAACTCGGTAGATTTGGCTTCCAGCCACAGGATGTGGTAATAAATTGTGCGAAAAACAAAAATTATTTATGTGTGGAAATGGAGTCCGCGCGGTCGATAAGTAGCCAAAATGGCGTGCGCCCACCCTGATATCACATCTAGGTGTCTATTTACCTTTAATGTAACACATTTAGTACAGATATTACCGCCTCGTATCAGATCAAACAAGCTCCCAGCTTTAATATCGCACATATACACATGACACGATCAATACATTTTGCACGACTCAGGCTACGGCTGTAATATTCATTATTCCACCGAGAGTTGCTATTACCATTACGGCAAACACGTTCGCATTCCGCAAACGCACACACACACATGCACGATACGTTTAATCAATTTCATAATGAAATCACGTTTTCCTTGCCGACGCTCCACCCCGTCCTCGCAATGTTCTTTGCAAAGGCTGCATCAGCACGTACGTACAACGTTTTACCTAACACATTCGAGACGAGAGCCTCCACTCTTCCACTCGTACATGTATGTAGGCATATTGCAAACCCGGGATGGCAATTTCTGTGATACGTTAGTGGCGACCCGTAGTGGAAGCGTCTCGGAACAATTGCATCCTCCAGAACGTAATTAAACAGATGTCGCTAGACGCGAGCTCTCCCGGATGATGCTACGGTCACTCGCTAGAATTGTTTCCAATCTAACTTTTAATTATCAAGTGGTGTATGGTGGCGGTCTCCTGTGATCGAAGTCAGCTTGTTCGTCTCTTGAGAATGTTTCGATATTTATAAGATCATCATCATTGTAGGATTAGTGTAAATACTTCATTTTTACGGGAGTAATTGGTCATTTTCTCTCTTGTTGCGTGCATATTTTTTTCCTCTTGCGGCTTGCTTCTATTTTGGTTAAGGTGTCGGTTGCGGTTTGTATTCTCGAGACATCCTTCTTCTGTCCGTGACCTTGTAGGAGGAAAATTCAGGTATTTCGTGTGAGGACTGTTACTATCTAACTTGAGATTCTTTCTTTGGAAAGATATCCGCTTGATGCGGCTTTAATTTGTGGAGAGTGCAGTGAACCACCTTTTCCTGGAAGAAATACTACAGAAGATCCTCAGGCAACAACTAATACCTAAAGGATTACAACCGGATTTGCCTTACTTTAACCTACTTCCTGTGGAACGGAGAATTCTAGGAAGAAGCGAATGGTGCTGCCATTGGATCTCTTCTATCACCTGTCATTGCCAACATCTTCATGGAAGCTATCGATCAAGAAGAGTGCTGGTGCAGATATGTATATAGATGACACCTAGTCATGTGGCCACACCGACGGAAAGCAGTGGAAGAATTTATAGAACATATCACCAGACAAAACCTAAACATCAAGTTTAGGATGAAGATAGAGGAAGACGGTACATTATCCTTCTTAGACGTCTTGGTATAACACACCGACATTGTAGTAGATTGGACCACAGTGTATATTGTAGGAAGACGCACACAGATCGGTACCTGCATGCAACATCTCACCACCACGCACGGCAAAAGAGGTTCCTCATCAACACGTTATTAAGAAGAGCAGAGAAAATCAGCGACATACACCACAACACGTCAAAAACGTTTTGTAGAAGAACGGCTATAGTGGAAGAGATATAAGGAAACCCCGAAAACAGAAGAACAACCATGACTGACAAGAACCAGCAGGATACGCATACCTACCGCACATAACCGAAGTCATTAACCGACTTAAAAGTACCTTAGAAGAAAGAAATATCGCCACTCGTTTCAATATAGTGACTAAAATAGAACAACTATTCCCTCCTAACAAAGACGTGTTGTCGAAGCTACTGTTGAAACTCTCTTTCGGTCTTAAGTCGTAATCGGAACAAAGAATCTCAACTGGTTTTTAATGTACCAACATTCCCAACTCGTAGTAGAACACCTTTCATATCATCATCAGCTAAAATCAGCGCGCATGAGAACTCCCTCACCTTGCGGCATCTCATAGTTATAAAATTGGGAAATGGTTAGCGGACAAAGCTCTAGAATGGTGGAGAAATTCTCCCAACAAAGACGCGTTGCCGATCCGACTAACTACAGGCATATATCAACTGAAATTTCAATGCGGGAAGAGCTACATCGGCCAAACGAGACGGAGTATACAATGCAGAGTGAAGTAACACGAGAGAGACGCACGTCTTGGATCTAACGAAAAATCTGCAGTAACGGAACGGCTGTAGCAACAAGGAGACCACAACATAAGCTAGAGTGTCGTGAAGGTATTAGGAAGGACCAGCCACTACCATTCGACGATAATACGCGAGTCTATAGAAGCAGTGAAGAGCGATAGCAACAACCTTCATTGTGAAGAGGGATACACACTCAGAAGCGGAACGGGGATGGGCTATATAACAAAACACGACAACATCAATCTTTAAAAACGTCAAGCCAAAAAGCAGTACTCGACGCCATCCGGAAGACATTTACTATAGCCACGTTGTTTAAGTTTATACAAAGAAAGCAGGCAGTCGACAAATTTGATGGCTGCTAAAGAGGAATTGCTTTATGATTAGAGCATCTTTAGACAACGAAGCTTAATTTATTTCACTTCCTACTGTGCTATCCTCCTACTATCCTATCTATCCTATAAACGGAGTCGTTTTGGAATAAGACTATTGTACCGAATTTAGCATTTCTTGCGCGTTTCGATACGCGAAGTATTTGTTTCTTGTGCCCCACAACCAAGAAGGCACATTAAGAACGCATTGCTTACTATACCGACCAACTTAACCTCAAACGACAACATAGTTTGATTTTATACAAAGAAATCAGGCTGACGATCAATGTATAGTAGCTACTATAGGGGATTGCTACCTCTAGAACGATCGTCTTCGACTGAGCATAGCAGTCACAGCCATCGCTCCTTTTACACCATCAACCTCTTGCGTGCTAGAGCTAAACTCTGTGAATTTATCTCGTGTTTTCTTATGGTTTCTAATGGACCGGGTCCGTTAGCGGAAGGGAGAACAAATATGTGACGATCTGACGTTTCTGACGTTTGAGCGCCATTCTGAACGCGATCCTCCATCCAAAATGCATACCAAAACGGGCGTCCTTCTCACGCTTTTTCACCTATATTCCGATCCGATCCAGGTCTGTCTACTTAAACTAGAAGAAATTCCTATAAATTCGTCTGCCTTCATGTTACACATTCTTACGTAATTTTCTGATATATAGTCGCTATGGCTTTTTTCAGTTTCTCATTTACTCCTCTTCTTTTGAAACTAACTATTCCATACTTCTTTTCTTCTAATACTATCGAAGCCTTTCTCCAAGTCTATAAAAGCTATGTAAATGGTATTATTCATGCTCTTTTCTATCAGTTGGTTCAACGTAAAAATGTGGCCTTGGACTCCTCTTCCTTTCCGAAATCCGCTCTGTGGTTCTTCTAATTGATGTCCAATTACTATTTTTAGTCGCTTCTCTAGTAATCGTTCATATACTTTTAGCTAAAGGTGATTGCTACCTCCAGAACGGCCGTCTTCGACTGAGGATAGCAGCCACAGCTATCCTCCTTCCTGACACCCTCAACCTCTTGCATACTAGACCTCTGTATATTTATATCTTCATATCCTCAATTCACTAGAGGTAAAATTCATATAAATCAGAAGCATACATACTATGGTTTCATAGTTTGTACCGCATAATAAGCGACGCACCAGCAAAGATTCATCAAATAAACAGCTAGCCGAGTTGGTGTAATTGGATTCGTCCGCTAAAAATAACCGGGATTATGTTTCATTGCAGAAGAGGCGCTGCAAAAATCAGGAGCTTCGGAATTTCGTATAATACGGTAAATAGGTCGTCGAGCAATACTATGTTAATTCTTCCTTTTTCTCGTTAATTAGTACTGTAATTGGATCGTTGCGGGTATCTCCTAACTATCTCGGGTACGCTTCGGTCGCTATTGTTAGAGAAAACGTTACGAAGATATTTCCTCGTTTAGATCGTTGATGAAAAATTGTTTCAGCGATTTAATTCCCAACAAGAAAAAAATCTAGCATACGCTGTACCACCCGACCGACCTGTATTATTTCGACGTATCGCTAAAGTGCCATCGAGAAGTTCTCCATTATGTAACGTACACACTATATACACATTCGATGGGATTGCATTATGGGCGTCCTCTCAGCGGAGTACACACATACCCGACACGAGCTCGCGCACGTATTCAAGCTTGAAGTCTCTCCCAACTATCCATTATATATATAGAACTGGAATAACTGTTAACTTTACAACTACAATAGTTTATAGAGCTGTTGCAGCAGTTAAGATAGCGTACGCTCAGCAAAACCGCACACTCGGAGGAGTCCTGGCGGGGGCCGTAATGACAATCTAGACAACGACAAAACAGCGTCGTACTTCGAGAACGTTGTGATTTCTATCGTTCACACTTAAGATACTAGTTGTTTAGTGTCGTTTTAAGCACAGTCGTCTGTTTTTGTACAAACTGGCTAATAACGTCAGTATTAGAAGACTTTTTTGCATTCAATTAGAAATGATCGCGACTTTAATGTTTCCGGAATCGACAATAGATGGCGCACTAACTCTGAAGTGAATTCATTGGTTGCCAAGGGCAACTGTCAGACGTGTACTGTCAGTAGTTGTTGTTTAAAAATGGATGGGGGTTCATGGCGGATATATTCCATCATTCCGGACCATCTGGTTCTGGGTGGGTGAGGTCAAACGTGGCCGCCTAAGCACAAGTGACGAACCACGCCCGAAAACGGTTACCAACGATGAAATGGGCGACAGGATTCATGATGTCGTGGGGTAGATAAAGTGTTCGGCCCGAGTTGTATGGATTTCTTCATGCGTTTCGTAACTGTGGATGAGGTTTGGATCCTCCATTACATATTGGAGGACAAGGAATAGTCGAAGCAATGCACTTTTTGGTGGCGACCATTTTTTTGGATCCCCAAGGTATGATCCTCATAAACTGTCCACGGAAGGGAAGGACTATCATGGGACGGAACAGGTCTCCGCGGAATTCCTCTGGTAATATTTAGTATAGTAGTCATTTTATTGTTTCATGTAGTCATTTGTTGCCTTCCAGTGAGATAATACTGCTTAATAATTTTTGCGATAATCTTCGAATACGACTACTTCGATTGGTCACAATATCTCAGCACTAGATCTTTACGTTCATTGAAAACTGTTGCTTCTTCTTCTAATAAACTCAATGTTGCTGAAATTTTTGACTTGTTTTTTCATGTATTGGTATGAGTTTTGAAACCTTGCATTTCCTCCAATATGCTATCAATGATACCAACTGTTAACCCCCGACTGTTAAGTTCGTTTTATTCAATCCTGTTGTTATTGAGAATATTTCTGCAGCTGTCATGAATTTCCAAAATAGTGGTTGCCCTGTTTCTTGTTTTCGTTATTTCAGTATCCTATGTGGGTCTTGAGTTGGCGTTTTTGCAGTTCTGCAATCATTTCCTTCCTATATTCTCTCTTCAATGTGTCTGTCAATTTGCTGTGTTGCTCATTTCCTTTCCGTTTAAGCTCTCACTTTAGTTATTGTGAATATCGGGTCTGGAATGTTCTTCATATCTGATACCTTTACTACTTAACTAAAGACTGTTTCAATATCCGAAAAGAAAAACTCATTCTATATATTCCTGCCTTGCTGGCTGATAGGTGATTTATAAGTCATTTTTATGTCATCTCTAGATAAATCTATAAACAATTTACGAATTATATACAGGGTGTCCGCGAAATACAAAGCATGCTTTTAAGGGATGATAGCTACAACGATTTAGAACCAAAAGCATATAATACACCTTGGGTCTATCTGTAAGCGTAAACGAGAAAAAAAATTATTTCTCATGTCACAAACTTCGATGCATACTGTACACCGGCAGCTGATCAGTGCAAGATTTACCCGACGATTACAGGCGTGTGTTGCAAAACATCCAGCCTTTCCTGTAATACATTTTCTCCTGTCTCTCAAAAAAAGTCCTTTTTAGAACCACCAATTTATCACAAATAAAAGAAAAGAACTCAATTTTGTAGTAGCCTTTACAAAAGAGCTTAAAGCGCCATAACATAATTGCAATAATTACATTATTTTCGTTCAATGCGACTTTCTCTCAACTTAAATTTTCATTTACCGATCGGAGGCTGCTATTAAATACGCCACTCTAACTTCAACATAACATCGATTTTATTGTCATAACATTATTAAAAAAAACGCAAAGGTACCTTTATTTTAAAACGTATGGCCATTGACTTCGTACGATACAAGTTCAAGTTTCACCAAACTAATTAATGAGACTATAACTAAAGGTGTTTATCCTGCAGCACTTAAAATGTCCTCTGTTACTCCTATACACAAAAAAGGTTGCACTAGTGATGCTAACAATTACCGTCCAATTTCCCTTACACCTGTTTTTTCTAAGATTTTAGAAAAAGTACTAAAAGAACAGATAACTAATCATTTCGAAGTTAATTCACTTTATTGTTCTTGCCAATATGGTTTTCGAAATAAACTTTCAACTACATTAGCTTTACTACATTTAAGTAATACTATCTTAGAAAATTTTGAACTTAAGAAGTATACTTCCGTTACTTTATATGACCTAACCAAGGCCTTTGATTGCGTAAATCATGAAATTTTATGTGGTAAACTAAGACAATATAATTTTTCTGAACTATCTGTCCAACTAGTAAGATCTTTTTTAGCAGATAGATCCCAGTTCGTAAAATATAATAACACGGCATCAAATATTAAAAATATTATACATGGTGTACCACAAGGATCTGTCCTTAGTCCCTGTTTATTGTTGATCTATGTTAATGACCTACCTCATTGTGATGCTAATACAAAATTTATCCTTTTTGCCGATGATACTACGGCGTTAAATTCGGACCATTCAGAGTCCTGTCTTACTACTCGTACCGAGAACATGAACTCCGCAATTAGTGACTGGTTCCTATCTAATAAGTTGTGTATGAACGTAAGTAAGCTACAGAGACTTACACTGACATTGAGGCCAACTGATAACGATTTTAATAAACCCGTAAGATTACTCGGTGTTCTGTTAGACCCTAAGTTAACCTGGGAGAATCACATTGATGACTTGTGTGTAAGACTAACAAAACAAATATTTTTAATTAGATCATTAAAAAATAAACTGTCTCTTATACATTTGAAATCTGTATATGCCATTCTAGTTTGGGGGCATTCTAGCCACCTATTCAAAGTCTTTAAGTTACAACGGAGATGCATCAGATTGATTGCGAATTTGAGCTATAGAACGGATTGCAGGGATGCTTTTGCAGCCTTAAAAGTTTTAACCACGCCAAGCGTATATATATTGGAATGCATAACCTATATGAAAGTAAACTTAAATAACTATACCTCTAATAATGATTTTCATGATTATCCGACCAGACATAATGACTACATTAGGATACGTCAACTGAGATTAGGTAAAAGTTACAATAGCGTGAATTAATATGCCATTAAATGTTTTAATGTTCTTCCTCATCACATTAAGAACTTACCTTTTAATTCGTTTAAAAAAATTATGAAGCAATATCTGTTGTCAAAAAGCTTCTACTCAGTTGATGAATATTTATCCAACAACTTTAGTGATATATACCAATACCACTAATGATTGATTATTCTGTTGTTTTTCCTTGACGTATGTAAACACTATTTCTTGTGTATTGGCATTAATAAAGATATTATTATTATTATCAAGGTCGTATAAACAGATGATGCTGGGCTGGCATCTGCGCTTCTAATGAATACGAGTACAGTGTGGTGGAAGAGAAATGACACCACGCTTCAATTTCAAAGTATGAAATAATTCGTTTTCATCGTTGTTTTCAGTTATTTTCAACCCTAAATTTTTGATATAGTTTTTTGGTTATTTAAGAAGCAATATGGATGAGTTTTCTTGTACAGTTTGACCAAATAAGGTTTTTTAGAAATAGTGTTTTTTCTCGTTTACGCTTACAGATAGACCCAAGGTGTATTATATGTTTTTGTTTCTAAATCGTTGTAGCTATCATCCCTTAAAAGCATGCTTTGTATATCGCGGACACCCTGTATAGATTACTTATTGATCATTTAAAATATATGTTTATAGCGCCTTCATAGGTCATTTACTCTTCATATACATGTACACTAAAGCTTAATTACGTCAGTTATTGGTCATTTATACGTTGTGTATAGGCAAACTATAATTATAAATGTGGTGGATATATATCATGCATTTATGATGTATAGTCCGTTTGTGTTTCATTATTTAGAGGTCATTTATTAGTCATCTATAGGTCAGGGTCACTTAAATGTCTCTTGGATAAGTCAATTCAGCCTTAGAAGTGCAGAATTCTCTATTGATATTGTTTATAGCTTATAAAAAATATATTTACTTAGTTCGTACGTCAAACTGTTAGTAATATGAAACTAAAGGCTAAATCATTTTATGAATCTAATATCTATAATCTCTTCTCAACCTCCCACAAACTGTCTTCCTGATAGAGCGCGGGTTGTGGTGCAACATCACTTCAATTTAAATCAGCTTATCATGGGATGATTAGTCTAGAATCGGTATAGCTTACCTAGAGTCGCCTAGTTATCGTTCTAAGCTGTTTAGAACCAAATAAAATGACGGAGACGATTGAAAATTTGTACTTAATAAGGTTATAAGTTATAATAAACATTAATCATGTTAAAACATCTTCCCACGTCTAATTATCTTCATCCCAGCGGTTACTGTACCTTCTTATTACACGAACTTAATCAATAAACAAACCCCCTTTCATTACTCTAAACTATCACCCTTGTACTCAGATCCTGTT
>SMLS01037486.1:0-13804 GCA_004785975.1 Popillia japonica | reverse complement strand
ACAGGAATTAGCTGTTTACATGCAGCTTTAATAATATTTGGTGGTATATGATCAAAACCAGTGGAGAGGGTATTTTTCAGGTTTCTGTTTAAAATAAAGGCAAGTTCATAGTATAATATTGGTCTTAGGAAAAAATATTCATTTAAACGTTGAGGCTTATTCTGTGTGTGCTCAACAGGAATAGGAAGTTGACTTAAAATGCGATGTGTAGGTAGTTTCTTAATCTAACCTCAAAAACTAGTAAAGGCGTTGTCGTGAAGGCGTGCTTGTGTGTAATAAGAGTTTATGTATAGTGAAAAATCTGTCTAAAGTCTGAACATGTCTTCTGTTTCTGAAGGGGATTTTAAACTGAAATGAAACGACTATCTAGTTAAAGACGATAAGAAACATAAATTTATCCTTACTCCTACAAAGTACAGTGAAATAGTGTGCCAAGTGAAATCTTCAATGGAAAAGAAAAGAGGAAATGCATCTCTTACAACTCTTGAATATCGCCGTTTGAAGAGGTATGATATTTTAACAATCGGCGGTGTCGACAAATTAATAGAGAAGCGGATATCAGATGAAGAGCAGATTAGGTATTTTTGCCACACGGATGAATTGTACAGTATTATTCACAAGGCTCATATTGAAACTGCCCACAAAAGAACCAGATGTTTGGACAAAGAACTGAAATTAAAGTAGTGCAACATTACGAGAGATGTTATTAACGTCTACCTAAGTTTATGCCAAACTTGTCAGTTAAAGAAAAAACACGGTCGAGGTTTAGTTGTGACGCCTATTCTTAGTAACATTTTAAACTCTAGAGGGCAAGTCGACCTGATCGATATGCAAATAGAACCGGATAAAGACCATAGATTCATATTAAACTACTAAGACCACTTGACAAAATTCGTCTTCTTAAAACCTTTAAAAAGCAAGAGAGCAGAAGTCGCCTACAATCTGATAGATATTTTCTGTATCGTGGGTGCACCATTCTTACTTCAAAGTGACAACGGGAGATATGTTTAATGCAAAAATAGTCCATGGAAAACCACGGCACTCGCAATTTCAAGGGAGCGTAGAACGTGCTAGCCAAGATATTCGCGATATTTTAGTTACTTGGATGGCAGAAAATAATTCCACTTCCTGGTCTGAAGGCCTTAGATTTGTTCAACTAAAAAAGAACAAATCTTTTCACCGAGGTATTAACAGGAGCCCGTACGAATGTTCGGAGTAGCTCTACGCAATGGGCTAGCTGATTCGTCACTTCCTCTGCAGGCTATTCCAAATTTGTGTCACTAGGAGGATTTAGAAAAATTAGTCAATACAGAACCTGAACCTGAGCTAAATAATCACTCGGATGAAGACGAAGTTGATCCGATTAACAACTAAGTAGAACGTGAAGATGAAACGCCTTCTGGAAGTAGTTCGGAAGAGTGTCCTTGTACAAAAAGTGCAACAATATGCAAAATTTGTGAAAGGAAAAATAAAATAAGTGAAGCTCGTACGTCATGTAAGATTTCTTTAAAAAGACAGGCCGAAGAAATGTTAAATAAATCCAACAAAAAATTTCCACCTGTAAACATAGGATGTTGATAGAGGACGTACTGCTCCACGAAACGTAATGGAGGTTGTTATGAACGTAACCGATATTCTTTATCAATTGGGAACAAAATCAGGTATTATACAGAAAATGTATGCCCGAAACGAGTTTCAGGTTGCCGATGAAGAATTTCTGAAACTATCCGATGTTCCCAGCAAACAAGTTTCTTTGAGAACTGCAGCTGCAGTAGAATCGCAGTCCAAACAGGGCTTCGTTAGATGTGGATGCAGAAATTACTGCTCGAATAAAAAATGTTTTTGTGTAAAAAATAATGTTAAATATATGTAACTCCAAGTGCCGTTCTTCATTAAATTGTAGGAATAAGTAAAACTGTAATGCTTCAAAATAAGGAAATTACTTTTACAGGAGTAATAATCTTCCTTAATGTGTTAATCTATGCCATTACAAATAATAGCTGTTTACTTATTATTATTAAAGTGAAATAAAGGAGTTCTTTCTATAGTTTCAACTTTGGTCATTTTTCACTTGCACGGACTTAGGTTTGGCCGTTTGAAAACGCTCAATACGGGCGCTGATTTCGGACTTTGGTTGTTTAGAAACGTCCACTCTTAGGAGTGAGCATTTATTTCGTCCATTGGCCGTTTTCCGACTTTGATCCCAACATATACATATTTTACTGATTTTTTGTGAGCATTGTTGAATATGTATGTATTTTTTTAATGTGTGCTCTCTTGACAATGTTATTGCCAAATGTGAAAGTATAAACAATAAACGATCTATCTAATAATAATGGATCATAAGTATCATTAGAATAAGTAGAATAGTATAGGTGTATTTTTACTTATTTTTTCTCTTTGACTTATCCAATTACTTTTGTACAGGTGGCCAGCTAAGAATGCAAAGTGCTGTATCTCGTAAACTATTCGTCCTAGAAACTTGCGGAAAAAAAATATATTACTAAAGTGGACAAAAGAAGAAGACCGTGGAAAATATTCTCACACTTCCAAGATGGTCGCCAGAGGGCGTAACCGTCATTTTAAATCTTTAAAGTGATTTTTCACTGAAATCCACATAGTAAATGTTACTAAAAATATGTGCCTTTTAAAGCTGAGTTTTAGTCGAGCAATTTTTGTTTAACATTTTTTGACATATCTATTAAAATAAAGTGGTGGGAGGTAATTTGATGTTTTTTTAAATAAACAGCTGTAACTCCGAAACGGCTGAACGGATTTTTACAAACTTGGTCTCATTGGAAAAAGCATTCATTGTTCCATCAAACCTATGATTACTTACCTATGATTTCTCTAATTCTTGAGCACGCCACTAGAGCGCGCTTTTTGATATAATAACAGAAAATTGCAAAATTCTCTAAAAAATCAAATGCAATAATATGACTTTTTTCCCATAAAAATCTAGTGAAATGATACCTAAATAGGTTAGTAAAAACGGTATCTCGATATCTTATTCGTAGCTTGAAATATCGAAGAAAAGAAATTAGTTGTCATATAATTTAGAAAGAAACGCTATTACACCGGTATATGCTGTTGTTTATTTGTCATTTTTCAAGATTCAATGATAAAATTTCATAATTTAATCAATTTTAAATAATAAACGTATTTTTAGTTCAAAAAATTGGAAAAATTGTGCTGGAGCACAATCAGAAGAAAGTACCGATTTTGAAATGAAGCTAATGTGTCCTCCAATGTTCGAACTGTCTTGCATCACACTCCAATGCATTGATGCATGCCGTTCATGGATGGACATTACAGCAGCTTCAATTCCTGCTCTTGACGGGTCACAAATAGGCTATAGTATTTTCATGTCGTCTCTGACTGTTGGTGGAATTTGGTAAACAAAATATCTTTCAACCGACCCCATAAATAGAAGTTAGAATAGTAGAACAGGTGAATTCTGGCGACCACAGTGGGCAAGGAAATAGTTACTTGCCAAATCCACCTCTAGTGATATCTTAGAACTAAATGTTCTCACACATTTCTTCAGAAATGTGCTGGGCAACCGTCCAGTTGCAAAAACATATATTGCCGTAATTGTAAGTGCATATGTTTTAATAAAATTGGCAATTGGTTTACCAGAAAATCAAGAAACACGGCACATAGGCAGAAATAGGGCAGATAATAGTTCCAACCAGGATACCACACAATATAAAGCCGATATTGTTATTATTATTATTATTAGTATATGGAGACTCCAATAGATATGACGTTGCGGTTCGAACAAGAGGCCATTTCTAGTCTGTTAAGCGCAGAAATTGAAGCTGCTGCAATGTCCATGCATGAGCGGCTCCAACACTGCATTGAGTGTGATTCAAGACAGTTCGAACATTTAAGGACGCATTACTTTTACTCCAAAATCGATTCTTTTTTATTATGCTCCTGCACGTTTTTTCTAATTTTTTAGAACTCAAAATACTTTTATTATTTAAAATTGATTAAATTATGAAATTTTATCATTGAATCTTGAAAAATGACAAATAAACAACAGTATATACGGGTGTAATACGGTTTTTTTTTTAATTATATGACAACTAATTTCTTTTCTTCGATATTTCAAGCTACGAATAAGATATCGAGATACCGTTTTTACTAACCTATTTAGGTATCATTTCACTAGATTCTTATGGAAAAAAAGTCATATTATTGCATTTGATTTTTTAGAGAATTTTGCAATTTCCTGTTATTATATCAAAAAGCGCGCTCTAGCGGCGTCCCCAAGAATTAAAGAAATCATAGGTAAGATGGGTTTGATGGAAAAATAAATGCTTTTTCCAACGAGACTAACTTTGTTAAAATCTGTTTAGCCGTTTAGGAGTTACAGCTGTTTATTTAAAAAAAACATCAAATTACCTCCCACCACTTTATTTTAATAGATACGTCAAAAAATGTCAAACAAACATTGCTCGACTAAAACTCAGCTTTAAAAGGCACATATTTCTTAGTAACATTTACTATGTGGATTTCAGTAAAAATCACTTTAAAGATGTAAAATGACGGTTACGCCTTCTGGCGGCCATCTTGGAAATGTGAGACACGGTCTTCTTTTGTCCACTTTAGTAATATATTTTTTTTCCGCAAGTCTCTCGGACGAATAGTTTACGAGATACAGCACTTTGCATTCTTAGCTGGCCACCCTGTACATTACGGAACAATAAACGTATTATTATTATTATTTATAAAACGGGGTAGGGTTTTTGTAGTACGTACACATCTTTAAGGTTTGTATTGGATCGTTTTACATCATCATTTATCCAAGTTTCAGTACTGCAAGATACTTGTTAGTGGTTAGGGAAAGAAGTATCAAAGTGATAGTAAAATATATCAAAAAGTAATGAAATTTGTCCAATTTGCTTCCAAGAAACACATGTTATTGTTTCCATTATATGATCTATACTAATTGTGGTGTTTGCTATTATTGAATGGTAATTATTTATGTCATGCATTGAATTGTAACTACACTAACATCTTATTTTTCCCATTATTTACAACAATATAAAGCAATAAGGCCAGAGCAAATAGGTATAACATTGTCTTCGAGTAAAGCATAAACATCTTAGACAATATACAAACGGTTGGCATTGTTTTTAGTATAAGCAGCTAAATAAATCTTTCCATTGTTCAGTCGTATAAGGCTAGCGAATTAGTTCACTTTTTAAATCAGTACGAATAACATATACATAACTGTTACAGATCCGCTTTAAGATCCTTGCTAACCTTGTTGTGTTATATTATTATCTCGACTATCTTGATATTTATTGAAGAATTATTTCATTTTCCAGAATATTAGCGGATTCTTTTTGAGTTCTCCTACATCTATGCATCCCAAGACTAGTCATTTATTTCCAGCGAACACCGGATTATTTATAACCGCACGATAGAAATATTTCTGTTATAATGTAATACATTCTGGATTCTAGGTCGAAAGGGCGAACATTACAATATTAAATTCCCCAAAAACATATTAAAACCGTAAGCATAAATTAAAAGCGTATAAAAGAATTCACAGGCGTCGTCCGCAAGCCGGTTATCGCAAAGCGAAGATCTTGCGGTCTTCATTGTTCAACTTTAGAAATTATCGTATGCATGGGGCAGCAGCATTCACCAAATAGCTTTCGTTACGTTTCATCAGAATTATGTTATCTCTCGTTTTTGAATTGGTGTGCGTGTGTATGTGTGTGTGCTGGCTACGTATACGTGCGGCTTCGCCGGTAGTGTCCAGATGATATTCAACGTATACTTATTTTTTTTAATGCTCAGAATTCTTGTGTGTGGTAAAAATTTGTAACGGCGACCTTCTCTTATTTCTATGCCCGCGTTCATCTTGATAATGTGTACTGGTCTGTTTTTATATTATTATTTTTTACTTGTTATGGCACTACGTTATATAATCTTGTTCATTATGTAAGGTTGTTGAAGAAGGAAGACGAGTCTTAGTATGCTTGAGGTGGACAGCCTTCATGAAGATATTTGCAACTTTGTAGCGACAAATCTAGTATGCAATTTATCTGTCAATTGCAGTTTAGTTTCTGCAATTCGTTTGAATAGTCCCTCCATAGAATAAGCTTCTGCTATCGAGAAAATGGAATTATCACGAGAGAACTTTCGGATAATGATTTACTATGATTTCAAGAAAGGCTTGAGGGCGTATCAGTGCGAGGAGAGTTTAAAATTGGCATTCGGAGATCTCGCACCATCGTTGGCTACTGTTTATGGATGGTATAAAAAAGTTGAATGAGATTGCAAGTTAGTGGTTCACAGAAAAGGGGCTGGTCCTCTTCTAACTTTTATGAACCAACTACGGCCCACCTGCTAACCTGGATAAGAACGGGATAGAAATCGTTGGAAAGTTATTTAATACGCTTTGGAAAGAATAAAAATTACCAGACGATTGGGAAATAAGAATAATATTACCTCTACACAAAAAAGGTGACAATCTAGAATGCAGCAATTAATGGGAAACAACCGTGCTTCGTACCATGCTAAAAGTATGTGAACGAATACTAGGTAAAGGTTAAAAACTACAATTGAACATCAATGAGAAGAACCGCAGAGAGGATTTCGGAAAAGAAAAGGAGTCCAAGATCGCATATTTCCTTTGAAACAAGTGAACCCATTTAGGGTACATAGCTTTTATAGACTTGGAGAATGCCTTTGATAGCATTAGAAGAAAAGACGTATGTCATAGTCTTAAAAGAAGAAGAGTAAATGAGAAACTGAGAGAAGCCATAGCGACTATACAGATTATAAACAACGCTTAAAGTCGCTGTATCGTTCGGAATGATTCGGAAAAAGAGTAGCGGGGGGACGTACGCGGTAGTTGTGGCGGAATAGTTTCCATACGATGGACAATTTATGCTCGCAAGTCTTCTGTAATATTAGACCTGGCATCTAGAAAACCATAAATTGAAGTTTTCCGATACCCCCTTAGATAAAAATCGTTTGGAGAAAGATCAGGTGATCTAGGAGGCCAGCGAATAGCGCTCCAGTTAGTTAGCAACCTGTTATCAAATCTGTTGTGTAAAAATTGCTGTAATGTAATGTTCTAAACGCATCCCATAGAAAATAGACGATGAAGAGTTATTGGCAATTGCTTTTCTACTTTCACAGCGAAAAAAAACTTTTAATAGTTCCGATTGGTAGGACGCTCTGCTCTTGCATCCGAGCCGGATGTCCGATCCGATATCTGACCGTAGGTGTGCGATATGATCGTATAAACTTGTAAGTGTCTGAGCGTCAGATGCCCTGATCCGAAAATCGTTTCAGACAATTGGATCCAAATGTAGAAAGTGTGTGGCAGCCCTAAACGTGGTTTATAATCTGCATGCACATCATAGAGAAAAGAAATGAGTTTCAACTTGTATTACCCAGGACATCCGTCTTGCTGGAACCAACCAACATTTACAATATGCTACAGTTCTTATAGCGCTTACACTATTCTGAAAAAAATTGCTGCATTGACATTTGGCTCGATGAAGAATGGCCCAATTATGTGGTTACCTAACAGGCCAGCCCAAACATTTAGTTTTACAGGGTATTGTGTTCGAGTGTCGTAAGTAAGATGTCTATTCGTTTGTGACCAATACCTGAAAACGCTTGGGTTATGGCGGCCATGTAACAGGAACGAAGATTCATCTTTAAATACTATTTTTGTAATAAAGTCGTCACATTGTTGCGTTGTCCAATAATATTCTCACAAAATTCGTTTTGCCTAACATATAGGAGCGGTACTTTTGTTTAACACTCTCTGAACCGTGGTGTGGGAAGCATCAAATTGTTCTGCTATATTTTACAGAGATTGCTGTACTTGCTCCTCTACAGCGGCACAAATTAAAACGTCGCGTTGCTCGCTTTGCGGCGTCTTCTCTTTTCTATGTTTAAGCAGATTGAAACAGCCATAATTTTCGAAATAATTAATTATGCAACGAACAGTTTCAAAACAAATATCAATTTGGAATTCATCGTTAAAAAGATGTACAATATCTCTAATCGAGTGACCTAGGTGATGATGTCTTATCACAAATTTCTTGTGTTCAAGAGAGAATATATACCCATAATTATTTAGAAAACAAACAGTAAAATAAAAAAACAAATAATCGTAAATATGCCAAAGCGAATATAGAAAGTACCAGCGTATTATACATATTTACAGAATGCAACTGACCTTCTATGCTAGTCTAACGCTAAGCGCATACCTACGTCCCCCCGCTACTCTTTCCGAATCATTCCGACATACGAGACAATGACTTTAAGCATGGTTTATAATCTGTATAAATAAAATTACCTAAGATCTTATAACGAATGAAGAATTAAAATAGGGAGGAATACTAAGCCCTGTAATTTTCGATGTAGTACTTGATGATGTCCTAAAAGAAAATAATTACTAAAAAACTGCAAGTATGGTACGGAAACCTGCATGTCGTGGAATTTGCAGAGATTGTCTTTGTTGATGACTTGCTAGTATATGCAAAGAACGAAAAAGCCATGCATATAAACTTAGACCGTTGAAACGCAGCACTAAAAAAGAGAAATTTAAAACTAAACATACATAAGACCAAAGTGATGGCAATAGAGAAAAACGACCCAAAAGTAAAAAATAGAAACAGATGGAAGAGAAATAAGCTGCTGTTCAGGTGAAGTGGTCCACCAATGAAAAATATAGTAATCAACTTTTTCCCAAAATAAATTAACAAAAAAGCAAAAGGCAACCGGAATATAACAAAATATGTATTTTTGAACTATTTAAAACCATTTCAGCACTAACTTAATGATAAGAATTTAGAAATTTTTAAAAAATAAGTGATAATTAAAAAAAAACAATGTTTGTACTAAAAATAGACATTTTTTACATAAAAAATACCTTTAAATGTGGCAACTTTAATTTTAATATGGCCTCCTCGAGCTCGTGACACAGCTAAGTATCTTCTGGGCATGTTTTCTATTTGCGTATTGATGAATTCTTGCGGTTCATCTATCGTTGTAGGAGGACGAGTACGAGATCGCAACTGTCGATCAAGTTTGTCGCAGGCCAGGGGGGACATATCATTCTTTCAATATTATTGATAGCAATGATATTCTCGACGATGTGGGCTCGGTGGGGAAGAGCATTATCGTCTACAAATACGAAATTTCTTCCAAAATTTCGGGCAAACGATTCAACTATCAGCAAAATACATAAGTCCTTATACCTCTCTGCATTCATGGATTGATTTCTCAAAACCACCAGCTCGGTGCGACCGTTAAAACTTATGCCACCCCAAAACGTAACACCCCACTTCCAAATGGCACACATTGATTTCAAGATACCGTTCTCCACTCTACCTCCACGCTAAAACTCTACTATCAGAATGATGTAGAGTGAATCTGGAGTCGCTTGCCTCCCACGGTAAGTGATTTGCAGCTGACTGCCTCCTGGCGATCTGAAAGGAGTCAAGCGAAAAGACAAGATAAGGAATAATGTGATAAGGCAGGTATTACATGTAGAGCCTATTTTGGATGCAATAAGGAAACAGCAATTAAGGTGGTTTGGACATGTAATACGCATGGAAGAAGACCAACAAACAAAGAAGATATTGCTAGCCAAAACAACACAGTATAGATATCGCGAAGAAGACTAGGGAAGCCATGGGATAGTTCAATAGTACAGAGTCTAAAGGAACGAGCAGTACAATGGGAACAAGGTATACGGATGGCAAAGAACAAGAAAGTTTGGGCAGCACTGAAGTCATAGCGATGAGACGTACGCGCCAAGAAAGCCGGGCCTGGCTTCATGAGGATGAGAAAATCTCTAGGATGGTGAAAAAACAACGAACAATGAAAAAAGTTATGTACGCAGTATTTTTTGGAAGTGTGGGTTTGGTGGCCGCAATTAAATTAGAAGATCAAAAAACAGTTACCGCTAAATGGTAAATTGTTTGCCTAATGTGTTCAGTAAAGTGCCAAGAAAGTGAATCATGTTACATCAGGATAAGGTGTCGTCCCATACAGCAGGGACAATTGTTTAGTATTTATCGGAAAACAAAATCAAAATTAGAGATCACCTTGCTTACTAACCGAATTTGGCAATGTGTGACTGGAATTCAAAAAACATTTCAGAGAAAAAAGGTTCCAGCCAGAAAAAGAGATTGGACATCGCCATAAAGTGTTTTCTTGGTAGTATCCCTAAAGACAGCTTTTAAACTATGGAGAAAGAAAATGAAGAAGAATATTATTATAAACGGCAATTATTTTGCACATATTTGAAATAAAAATTCTAAAAACCTGTATCAATCTTTCTACGGCTTTAACCAACTAGGATATAATGTAAAGGGCACTGAAGGGATGTCATGTCGGTGTGTCTGCTCATCGATAATTAAGTATATCCTGTTGGTAATTATAAAAAGTATGCGACCTGGAACAGAACATGCAATATGGAAAAATTTATGTGCAGATACAGTGACAAGATAAGGAGGTGTACACACTTGTAATTCAGTAAAGCGCAAACACGGTTAACATAAGCAAAATCTATACTTTAACGTATAGTATGTTCAAAATTATAAGAAACTAACTTTTAATGAGTTTACAACTGTTATTGCACCTTCAGCGGAAATAATAACAATCGAGTCGCAAAAAATGTTTTCAGAGTGAGCCATGAATACAATCAGTTATGTCTGAGGTTGATTAAGTGATTTAACCTACATATATGTGTCCTATGTATCAGGCTGACGTTTATTAATCGTGATTTCTTTTTTTAATGTAAATGTGTTGGTTTTGAAAAGAACCGTTTTTTTATTGGAGATATTCAATGCAATGCATTACAGCCATCATTACATAACACAAAGGTAATAACGCAGACGTATATGTAGATACATTAAAAATTACTTTTTTATAATTTTGAATATACTATACGTATAAACATTCTATTATATATAGCAATAGTAGATACCTCGACAAACTAGAACTCAAATTACCGAAATTCACATAATTAATACATCCACTTTTTCTACAGGACTACAACAACCAGCTTTAAGACTATCATTACGTTTCACACATTGTTTGTAAGTTTCGCTAACATCGCTTCCATATTAGAACGTTTCGTACAATTAACTCGAAACAACCGTTTTCGGGCGACATTTTTTTATTCGTTGTTGTTGTCTTCCGTCTAAGCGGGTATACTGTAATTAGCCCGAAAAATTACGTTTTTAACTTGAAAATCTACATTTTAGTCGACACGCAATAACAGGTGTCACGTTTCCCTAGAATGTGACATGTAGGCCGCCATATTTCGAGGCGATGTGAAAAAAAAAGTAGGTAGGTACTTCTGTTAGATGTAAAGTTTTGTTAGTGGTGGAATTAGATATTTGGAGAAATGAGTTTTGTTTAGGCGAGTAGGAAGTACAGATATGTTGATGTTTTCGTGAGAACGAAAACCTGTTTTACATACTTCTAGATATTTCAGGGTACAATACTGATTTTATTTCCTAATTGTTCTGCAGTAATAAATTTAAGAAACAACAATTCTATCTAAATTAAACTTCTTATAAAGCCTATTGTATATTCCAAATTCTACACAATAATTTGTGAGTGTTTGGGACTAATTGTGGTTGTAGATTGTATCAACTAACTAAAATATAGCACACAAAGGATTTGTCAACTTTTTTAGTATTTGAATGCTTCTGTATTTACTTTGTTTAACTCCTAAGTGGCCGCAGGGCTAAAAGCGACTAGGAATACTGCAACAAGGCCATGAAAACCCATTTACACACACAATGGACACAACAACAGCTGCTGTGGTGCTTTCAGTTTCTTCTGCACAGCTGTCAAATTGTTAGTTTGTTTTTGCAACAGCGTCTAGTAACCAAGCTTAAAAAGATGCAATTTGGATACGACTATACCTTCAGCCAAAATTAGCTCATCTATTTTTTGCATTTTCGGAGCTCCGCTTCGCCTAGCTTCCAAAACCTTAGATGGCATAGTTAAAGCGTCCTAGTGCTCTTATTTATGCAACATTTATTGGGAACACAATTTTTTTCACGTTTATTAATTCTCTGGAGGTTTTTAAGCTTGTCGCTTTTAAAAATAAATTTGGTCGTTCATTTGATATAGGACTTATCATATTGTATCTGGCTAATTTTAAAACACTCGAATAAATAAGAGCGATAGGACATTTCAACAATCATATCTATGTATGTATAGTTTATGATTTTTGTTTCAGAGTCACAAACCGCCAGCCAAAAGTTGATCGTTGATTTGGTAGATTAAGTTTTGTCTGACAATGAGAGACACCTTTTGGATTTAAGAGCTCTTGCTTTAAATCGACAAAGAACTGTCGATGAAGAATGAGAACAACTTCACACAACCCAGTTTCGAAGATTGCTTTTAAAGACAGATCTATCTACAATCATCTAAACTAAAATCTGGTCTTAAGTATCCAAGAAAACCATTTGCTATTTATGCTTTGAAAACTTGCCTGTCTCGATCTCTGTGTTAAAATTGTCAATACTGTTACTGTTTTTCTTTTGATAACACTTCCTAAATTTGGGGCTGACTTCTTCCATATTCTTGCAAGTAATTAGTAAACTCTTCTCAGGGCCCAAGGGAGATTATGTATGATACTTGAAAAATCTTTTAGTGCGTTTGTGCGTACTTTGCAGGAAAATTTCAAAAATTATTCAATTTTTTTAAAGTGTGTCGAAATTAGGAAAATCAAGCTTTCAGTAAAAGAAGTTGGTGGTCAAAATAGACAAGATGGGTCCTACTTTTATTATTTATTCGCTGCTCTATCAGTTTGTGTGCTTTATGAAAGATAATTTCCATGATTCAATACTGCAACATTTATTTCTTATTTTAACCCATTCCACTAATTTTATCGTTATGACAATTGATATAAATTGAACATACAACAGAAGCGTCATTCTATATCGATTACTGACGAAACCAGAATCCCATATGAATGTTTAGGGATCCAGTGATGTGTCTGGCCTTCAATATTTACATAGCTTTTTTTCAGCACGTTCTTGTTTTTAATATTTTCCCTCAAAAGCTCGTACCTGGGTACTCAGGAAAGGTCCCTCTATAACATAGTTCAGATTCATTAAAATCCGTGTCGGACAACCTTGGTGTTCCCCTTGTAAGTTGTATTTGCAAACTTTTATCGAGGATTTTGTTTAGCACTGGTAAGAGGCATATTGGTCTATAGTTCCCAGTAAAATGCAATTTTATTTCCTTTCTTATATGTATTTTGATACTATTGTACTTTTGCCACCTTTTGCTGTTTATTGCATTGTTAATCAGTTTTGTGAGAATTGGGATTAGTTTATTTCTGCTATTTTTTTTTTTTAGTTTTGTTCTTATCTTATCGAAGCCTGGCGCAGTGTTATTTTTCAGGTGTTGTATTATATTTGCCGCTTCTTCTTGAGTAATTTCTACGAGTTTGAAGTGTGTCTTCAATCTTTTAATGGTGATCGGCGTCGTAGGTTTGTGGAGATTAGTTAACTGTTGTTTGGCTAGTTGTTTGCCTATGTTCGAGAAATATTTATTAATTTCGTCTGCTATTTGTTTGATACCTTACCATCTTCTTGTTGTATTTTCTCTATTATTCCCTTCTTTTCATTTCTCTTGTGGTTTGGTTCTGTTCTATTATTTTTTGTAGCTTTATTGACAATTTTTCGAACGAGTCCCATTCGTTTTCTGTTAGGTTTTGAATTCCTGCTAAATTTTCTTTGTAATGTTTGTGATTTCTATATGTTGGTAATTTAAGATGGTGTGT
>SMLS01037472.1:0-10907 GCA_004785975.1 Popillia japonica | reverse complement strand
CAACTAGTATAGCAACTGGATACTCCTTCAACTTTGCCAAATGCTGAAATACTTCCCATAAATATGGTACCTATCAATTTTAAATGATATTTTTTTATTTTTATACAAGTAACTTGTTACAATAACAACGATTGCTTTACTATCTTCGGAAATGCTTGATGTTTTTACTGACGTTACAGTACACGAATTGTCCGAGCTAGACTAGTATCTGCAGTATGCGAACGATTTTTGTCAACTTTACTGTTTCCAATAATTCAGATCTTGCAATATTCTTCATTGAGCTGTTATGCAATACGAGTTAGCTAAACAAAAGCAACAAAGTTAGGTTCCAATATTTAAAGCATAACTGATTACAATTGATAAGCAGAAACTATAGAATGCATTATATAATCTCTTTTTGGCATGCTCAAAGTTTTAAAATGAAAGCTTAGCTTTTTTAAAAAAATGCATCAAACTACTGCCTCAAGAAAGTATATCAATTATTTTAAATTCATATTCCCTGTGAGATGAAAAACATTCTTATATTCTATAGTTTTTTTTTTATTTTTCACGAATAAATCACTTCATTTATAATTCTGAGGTCATTAAAAATAACAAAGTAGAAAAAAATTCTGTTTATTGCTTTTTCATCCGGTAGAATTTTTTTAGAACAATAAGTGTCACATCTATTTCTGATGATTTTTTTGCATTTCGATGTTAATTCATTTCGCACAGAATTTTGATTTTATACTCAAAATTATACACCTTTAAGTATTTTCCCGACTTTATGTCCAGACTTGTTGGGCGATTTATTTTTTCTTATATTATTCTAAATATTAGTAGAAAAATCATGAAGATTATTTGGTAAGTACGGAGAATAACATTATTTGTCAATGCTAATTACATTGGAAAATATTTGTTTCCCAAAAGTTACTTACATACCGCGTCATCTAGCGGACGTTGTTTAAAATAGCGCTGTGCGTTAAAGTAGGTTACCTACGAGTATAGTAGGTAACTTAATAGGTACCAATGTATACCGCTTGTATTTAGTCTATTATTAAATAGGTGGCGCACAGCGACAAAATCAGTGCAGATCAATATTCTACTTACTATATTGTGTATTAGATGGCGCTGTAAACAGATATTGGTATTTTAATTAATTTTTTTTTTATTTTAATTAGGAATTATTATCAAACGTATTAATATAATTAGTAATACAGTCATAATCCAGTTATTTTAATCAATTATAAAACGAGAATGATTTATTTTAACAATACTTAACAATATTAATTATTCCTCTCGTGTTAAAAAAAAACAAAATCACAGATTAGTTTTTTGTAATTAATTAGTGATTGATAATATTTATAGCTGATTAGTTTTACGGACTATTTTGATTACAATAAATCATTTTCTCATTATTGTTTTAATCTAATAATTGTTTTGACGAATGGCTTTCATTTCCCTAATTAGGTAATATTCTTAGCAAATAATTTTTTACTGGTTGTACAATTTTCTGAGCAATTGGTCTTAAAAAATCCTAATGCTACGTCATATTAGAAAAAATATATAAGATCGCAAGTTGTAATTAGTGATCATTGCACACATAATGGTGACTTCCATGTAGCAGACACAGAGCATAGAAAAGTGTTAATTCGTTTATTGTTTAAAAACGAGCAAAATATCAAAAAAGTCAACACGGTTTAGCCCATGATGATGGTCCATCACGTACGGCAAACCTTATTTGAGACTTGCCAGTCCTCTTCTGAAAAGTGTAAAATCGTTTGGTATACTCAGAAGCCTTTTAGCTCCGTCTAATTATGCGATATGAAAAAATAAATTCTTTGTGGCAAAAAGATTAGATTTTTGTTAGCTCCAGAAATTGTCTAAAACAGGTCCCAAATCTTTTTTTCAGAAAAGGTCAATTTTATACTTGTACACCTGGTATAACCTGAATGTGAGTAATCCTTGACTCCTTTGTTGTATTAATGCTGTGTTGGTATTACTTTAATATTGTTTTATTCAAATTTGTCTTCCGTATACCGCCAGTACAAAAAGCAAACATAATAACCAGCAATTACATGATATTATCCAATGAAACCTTCATCGGTAATGCAAAAAATATACACACATATTTGCTTTAACAGAAAAGTAAAGTTTTACGTTGGCAAACATGTGTGTTTTGAATTTATGACCTCATGTGTTAAAGCAGAAAATATTCATTAGTAAGATGCGATCGAGATAGTGGACAACCTTGATGAATCACTGTATCTTACAACTACATACATACTATTAGATAATTATATCCATATGAACACATGATGTAATACTTCTTTAAACGCCCAATATAGTTCCAATATTGACGTTCTAATATTGAAGTTACTGTAAATTGTAAATTTGTACAGCATAGCTCACCTACATTTTGCCCTAATTTCACACACTAACATCCTACACCGACGTGGTAAACGTGTGTTGCGATGTACATTTTAATCATTCCATTAATTTTAAATGTTTGTATCCCGGTCAGTATTAATTCCGGGTGGTGGACCGTTCTATATAAATTGAGTTCGCAAATTTCAGAGGGCAAGAAAACATTAATCTGATTAATAAATGATGAGACTAAAGAAACGTAAAAGGATGCTTGGGATCAATTTCATTCGGTTTCAATTATGTATGGTATACTGGTAAAAAAAGTAGTATACAGGCTGTTACGCGAACATTCTTGCGGTAAAGCCAGCCTCCGCAAATGGAAAATGAACCTACGTGCAGTAATGCGGTAATAAAAGTGGAAAATTATTGTGCCAAGGTTTTCCAGTCGGCTAAGTTCTTCATAAACAACGACTACGAGGTGTTTGTTACTACTGGAACGAGTATATTTTCTTACTTTAATCAAATGAATGGCTGTAGTAAAGAGAATAAGAACAATGTCACATTTTCTTATGCGCTGGTACATTTACTTCAACAGTTTCTATACTTTAGACCTGCTACTATAGCAACGACGCCATTTGGATTAAGAGCTTGTGTTGTATTTTGTGTAGCAGTGCAACATATTATTTTGCAATGAAGATACAGTGAGAACACAGACACTTGGTAATAATAGTGTTTTATGCTTTAATAATTTACATTCAGTATTACAATTCAAATCGAATTGCATTGTACATTACGATCTTAGTCAAATTTTCAAACAATAATACCATTTAATACCGTTAGTAAAGTGTTAAAAGATAAAGAAAGAGTTTGGTACCTTGTAAAAAAAAATGTAAAAAAAATGTGCAGGTTCGAGAATTCAGTGTGACTTAGATTGACTTTAGATTTTACTCGTCACTGTACACTGCCTTTTTGCAAAGTTTTGTTGCCTAATCTAATTTTTTCAGAAAAGCTGAAATCGCATAAAATGAAGAGTTGTGATTATCATGCCTGTAACTAATAGCAGTTTCTATAACAAAATCTGTACGTTATTACCAAAATTCGAAATTTATAGTTCATGCACAAGATCTTGACACATTTGTATTGTATAATCTCTTCTCATTTGTCAAAATCGTTTCTTCACCACTCTGCACCACCGTTAAACATAAACTACAAATTTCGGCATGAAAATGGAACACAAGAAATTGTAGCCGAAAGGTGATGTGTTAATTTTCTGCAAATTGAAATTTGACTAAGGATTAAGAAAATATTTTTTGGAACAGCTCAAATATGTCTAAATCGACAAAATTGTGGTCGTGTGTGGATTTTGTGGTCCTGCGACTCCAAAACATAACTTATCACGATGTTTTTATAGATTTGCTAATTCATTTTTGCATATGGCAACTGGAAAACGATATTTGTCTGATTTTGACAAATAAATTGGCACCGGTGATGAAAATATTATTTCATCATCATCAGTTAACAGAAACAATATAGAAAAAAGAAAAACGTTTAATGAAACAAACAAGTTGAATGTCATATACCTACGTACATAAATATTTATAACAAAATGTAAACAATTGCTGAGGATAACTTTTACAGACGTAGAATTCCTAGCAAGTTGCCTTGATTTCATGATGCAAAACAGTATTTACATGTAAGCTTGATTCTCTACATAGCCCTCTGGTACAGAATTGGACTGCCAGCCTTCATTCAGAATGTGAAATTTAATTTCTAAAGTAATGTCCGGTAAATAAGAAAAGAGTAGTTTCAACAACTGAGCAATACACTTTGGCAGATTACCCATTGTATTAATACCAACTGGCAGTGCTCTGCATTTTATCATTATTATATTCTTCTTTCGTGGATGCAAAGAAATATACTTTCCACTAAGATCAAGAAAATGTTGCCCTTCAATATTTCCTTTTGTGAACCCAAACTCACGGGTTAAGCCTACAATACAAAATTTATGAAAAAATTATAATGGTACATTTTCGAAAAAGAAAAAATATGGAAAAAATTTACAAAATAGCATAACTTATACTTACATTGCGTTATTAATTATTTCCCAATCACGAATGGTAGTTGAATGGGCGACCTATGAGGGATTGGCCAGAATTGTTGGATGCAGTTGTTAAACTCTGTATCTCTTGTTTCCTCGCCACCAGAAACCAACTGACCTATCACCAAGCCTGTGAACTTAAAAGTTAATTTATCAAAATTTATATCAAAATTATTGTGATCTATTGTAGTCAATTGACATTGAATATCCAAATATCTCGAAATCTAAATCGAAATCTAATTTACGTAAGATGTAAGGAAAGAGAGGTTTATGTGCTTTGATTAGTTTTTTTCATCAATTGCCCAATGTGCACAGCTTTAAGCGCAGATTTGCTAACTATTGCTAAATTTTTGGCAAATTATTTAAAACATGTTATTTTATTCATCTAATTTTCTGCATGCAAAGCATAGAAAATATGTATGTTTTTATTTATTTCCTGCTTTAAACATTTTCTTTATTTTCGCGCAGCATCTGTCAACTGCCAACATCAACTGATCTAAGTACGTTCAGTTATCTAATTTTGTAGAATTTATCAACACAAAATTTGAAATAACTCGTGCAAATATCTTTCGTGGATTACGCAAACTTTTTGTTGACTTCTTCAACAAACAGAATTTAGACAAATTTTTTTAATACCTGCCTGTACAGGACGTTCTGGAAGCAAATCTTTTACACTTACGCAGTAACGTGTGTATTCAAGTGTGTAGAAAAGTGTCTGTAATTCTAATTTTATCGAAATAGGTTTTTTGGGCTTCTTACGTTAAGCACTTCAAAAAACAATTCGACTGTCGTCACATATACATAATATATATTTCTGGGGTCGAAAGTACTAAATTTAAGACCATAAATGTTGTCAGATGTGGAAAAAAGTTTTCTTTTTAGATTAATTATGGCAAACGGACTTATTATTAAAACTGCATGTATTGGAAGTTATTGTTATAAATTGGCAATCTAGATACCTACAATTGTTTTGATGTACATCTGTAGGTATGTCATTTGCTAGATGATCAGAAATATTTTAAAATTTGAAATTTGTCCTTTTTGCAATTTGATAGTTGTCAGAAGAACTGGCAATTGTCAGGACTGCAAACCTTGAGAAATGGGTAAATTAAATCAATGTCAAGTGAGCCGTTTGATTGCATTGAATCCTTGATAAGGAATTCAGGTATTATTGGGACTAAGTAATTAAATACATCTATAATTTATAATGATGATAATGTGATTGAAATGTGTCACCAACCGTCCAATGAGATGTAACTATTGCATGAATAATGGATGTCCAAAGCCTTAACTTAATCGGACAAATGGAAGGTGCCCAAGTACTTTAAATTTCCAGTAAATTAGACAAAAGGCGGAAGGTATGCTACGTAAGTTACATTACCCAACTCTAGAGCAAGCCTATAGTTGAGCTTTACAATTTCTCAACTGTGTGATGCAAAATTCTCGAGCACAGTGGGAGTATCTTTCTCTGCGTAAACAGCTTATTCTATTGCTCTCCAACAATGTTATTAAATGTGTAAGTCGAGTAGTTACGAAAACTAAGCTACATCCTATTTCCATGTGCTAACATATGCTAGCATGGTAATATTATGCTACATGAATGAAACTCCTCTTTACATCAGATTAGCTATTTTTAATAAAGCTGATACGCGACCTGCGACACTCTCATGCATATTTAGGACGTCAAGACACGACGGCGATACTCGAAACCACTCCAGACATCACTCGAGTAAGTAGCGCACCCTGCCTTGTCACTTATTAAAATCGCGTGATTAATCTCGGCAATTTATAGACAGAATTTTCATTACTACGAGAGTGACGCATTCGCGAGGAGGTAGGAAAAATGTTGAACGATAGATGAGTCACCGCTCCAGGCATACCGACCGTTCATGAGAATATATACTCTGTACTACACAAAAAAGGGGAAAAGGCGGTACTATGAAGAGACCGCGTCTAGTTATATGCCGTAAGAGACAAGACGAATTATTGGCGATTCCGTCGCTTACTCTTTTGTTTCAACGCCGGCAACGTATAAGTGGCGCTTTTTAAAAATGAAGTACCTACGCCGCTGAGTCATAACTGTCACGATTCGAGTTGCACGATATCGCAAATGAAGAGAGTCTTGCGAATAGTTCTTCGGGTATAATTGCAGCAAATTGCCATTGTTTCTGTAAAAATGTGTGTAAACATGTGTTGTTGTATTGTTTCTATTTATAAAGCATTCTAGTTTTAAGTGAATAACTGTTGAGATAGGAAAATAATTGGTAGAAGAAATGATTCATTGTTGGAACAAACGGATTTTATATGGTCAAGATATACGGCATAGCTTAAATAAGCGGTTTAGATATCAGTAGTGAGTAACTGTAATGCCCGTAAAAGAGAATTCCAAATATAACTGTTTTTCGTTATACCACACTAAAAAGAAAAACACTAACAAAAATACTGTGGGAATTTGCTTAAAGCTAAATCTGACCTGTCGATGCCTTTGTTTTATTGGGAACACCAATCATACATACATAGATACTTAAATCATAAATAAATAGGGACATAAAACACTAATCCAATGGCGGTAATACGCTTTGCTATATTGGGTAGTAAATCTGTCCATATACAACACATTTGTGTTCCTTGACTGCAGCCTTTTTAATTATCAAGCTTACGACCTTACTTGGTAGTTCATTGACTTAAAGAAATTTACTTCTCTCTCTGCTTTTACGGCTGAAAAAAATTTCTCCTGTAAGATTCCATTTCTTAAATGATTGAAAAACACAGGAAGGACACTAGTTCAAATAGTATTACCTCCCCTCATCCCCCTCCTGGTGTTACTGCATTCGTTTTTTGCTTGGACGCAAGTTATTTGTCGGCTAACTGTTTGCTGTTGAACCAGTTTCATTAATGTTATAGATCTACCGGATGTAGTAAACTTTTCCATATTTGATAGATTCGTTGCAGAAATCTTTAATTTTTTTTAATAGAATAAATCAATGGGGAGGAATTCTTTTTACGTTCTGTTTAATGAATTCACAAAGTTATCGAACATTTTGGTAATTACTTCTTTTCATTGGTTCGATTACGTTGACAACTTTTTGCTACACCAAATCCTTTTCTTGCACTACCAACTTTTCTTTTTCCTTCTCATAGAGCTTATAAATATTGAGATGCCCGCATTATTCGTTTATTTTCTTCAGGATGCAATGTTAACTGGCTTAACTTTTTTATTACTACAGTTTTTACTGTGATCATATTGACATTTGCCAATTTGGAACTCGTTAACAATGGAAAAATGTCTGAGGATATTAGGGTTGGCATAGTTAATAGATACTATGTATACACGAAATCACGCATCAATGCTAGCAAGGATTTATCGCTTAAAGGTTGAGCTGAGATATACAACAAATACTTCAGGATAGGGTTCCTCTGACCATATCGTGAAGTGGGGTGGTACTTCCTACAGTTCTTTTATTTATTCTGTCTAGGTTGTTCAGAATTCTTTTAAAATTTTGTTATGCTTCCAATGTTCTCCTTCCCTTGCTTATAAAGGTAGTCCCTTAAATGCGTATAAAGCTTCAGGTTCCTTTATGGAATGCCTAAAGCAAATTTACAAAAAAAAAGTAGGTCGCTGAATATTAATTTTCTTGCAGAATCTCATAGAAAGAATACGAGAAAGTTAATAGAAATGGTAGAAGATGATCCAGGTATGCGTGCGTGCTCTTTCTAGAGTTGTTGGTGTCTCCAAAACCACCGTTCATAAAATCTTGAAGGTCGTTTTTCTTCATTTATTGGAGGAAGATTACTTACGAGAAGCGCGTTACCTTCTCCAACTGCTATTAGAACAACTCTTAGAACAAATTATGTACACATATGATGTCTTAGAACCAACATGTTTGGGCACATGAAAATTCTCATTCCCCGCACCACCACAATGATAAAGCTCGGTTTTCAGTAAATATACATACCTATAAGCAGGTATGGACGATAATACACGCTTTGGTCCTTTCGTACTACCTAATCGATTTAATGCAAAGAACTACTTAAACTTCCTAAATATTAGTAGATTTTCCTCGACTAGTTTGTCGGAATAAGTAGATGCAACAACATGGGGCTCCAAATCATTATGCTACTATAGTAAGACAATGGTTTAATGAAAATTATCAAAAAAAAAATGGATAGGTCGCGGAAGTAGAGTAACGTTGCCTCCACGAAGTTTTGACTTAACGCCGCTCGATTGTTTTTGTGGGGTTATTTGAAAAACATTTGTGTTTATACATGTGTATTTAACATCCGTTGAAAATGTAGAACGTTTAATACAGCGTACCTATAAGTGAGACGGTGACAACGATAAACGGAGACATGTTAGGGCGTGTTCAATCAGCAGTTATTTCAAGCGCAATAAAATACCTCAAAGTTAGTGGTTGAAAATTTGAATACTTGCTGTAAATTTATAACATAAAATAAGCCTCTACAAGCAAATTATATAGATTTTTATTTTTTAAATTACTGTCATTCGATTCACGAATTACTTAGTTGCAAATATTACTTGAGCAACATTAATAAAATATATTTTTTGGACATTCAGTTGCCTAGAATAATACATATTCTTTAACTACGTCGTGTAAGGAAAGTAAGCATTATATTTCTATAATGCTTACTTTCCTTACACGACGTAGTTAAAGAATATATGTTCATGTTAGGGTTTTCAGGACAGCATTTCTTGAAGCTTTATAGGCCTTTGAGGAACAGCCTATACAGGCTGCATATTAACTGTTGGTGGTCATTTTCAACAGTTCCTTTAGGGTTTATTGTAATCGTTTCTTAAATTTTTGAAACAAAACATTTTTTGTGCGAAATAAATCAGCCTGTATCTGTACAATGGAACACTTTAGGACATATGTTTATAGGAATTTTTCCCTCCAGATTACCCAAGGAATCGCACCTTAAAATTTCTTGACGAACTTAAGGACCACCCTGTATATAATCTCATTCATTTTATTTTTTCTAATTTAATTGTATTTGCAATACTTTTTGTCGATTTTGTTGTACTTTTTAATTTCGTAATTTATTAATGGTAATTAATTAATGGAGTATAGAGTTGTAGTAGAGTAATATATTATATACAATATAAAAATTATGTTTTTTATTAATACTTATTACTTAAACTAGAACTTAATAGAATAGAAGAATAGAAGTTCAATGCTTTTGGATGGACATATTCTATGCTGTTATCCTGTCTAAGAACATAAAAGTGTAGGCATACAGAAAGTATATTACGATAGAAAGTTTCGTCAAAACATCTTAACTTTTGAAGTATAAACTAAAACAACAGTACTGTTAACTTTTGAATCGATCTTCTCTATAGTGAAGACTTGCCAGATACAGATTAAAATTAATACAGATAGGAACTTTTTTAGCTTGTTAGAAATTGTTTTAAAATGCGAAGTCAGAAACACTTCCTTAATGTACTGGTAAAACAGCAAGTAGAACATATACATATTATCAGCAAACATATTTCCACCAACCATCAATCGAGTTGCGTCATTTACTATATTACAAGGGCATAGTAAAATTGTTATTCATTTTATAAAACATAGGACTATATTGTTTGTGTAGTATTTGTTTTAAATCTATTTAAATCACATGTAATATGGCAACTAAAATTAGATTTAGTTGTAACTGTATTCAACAGTGTGAATAGTTATACATAAAAAAATTCTATCACGACAGAGCTTGTTTTGACAGGCCTTTGTGTTTCATAATGACGTCATTAGCAATGCAAAATGGAAAAACCAATTTACGATATAAATATTAGTTTATCCGAAAAAATCGTTGTTATACTCAGGGCATTAGAAGTGTTACACCCAGAAGAAATCATTTAACTTGATTTTTTTGCAATGTGATAGTTTGACATCAATTAAATAATAATAAATTATTAGATACTGTTAAATGAGCACTACAATATATGTACACAGTATAGTACAGAAAATAAATAAAGGAATATATCAAGGACAAGAAGTAAGACTGACTTTTACAGCTAAACCCGTCGCATCCACCAAAATTACTCTATTTTTTTATCATCTATCTAATACTGTAACTCTTTTTACTTTAAAAGCTTTTGAAAGCTTTTCATCAAACAAAGCCTAAACTTGCGACAGTGTCTACTACTAACTATAAAAAAGATCGATCCTTCTCAAAAATGCAGGATCAAATTCGACCAAAAGTTTTACGAGTTGCGTAGGAAGTGAATAAATTTTGTAAACGAATAGCCATCCAATTGTTTTCATTTTCAACCTAGGCATTCTACTACCTGTTTTCTGTACCCGATAAAACTCTTGAATATCACTGCGTACATGAGCACAACCTACTGGGATCGATTTCATACGTTCTCGATGCTGTGCCTTTAGAGTATTCAAGTTGCAAATGGAAACAAGTGACAACTACATTTTTCTCTTGAGGGAAAATCGCTCTC
>SMLS01037471.1:0-13847 GCA_004785975.1 Popillia japonica | reverse complement strand
AACCAGTTTTTAAGTTATCTTATTGTCCTGATATTTTTTCCACTTGTAGGTCAATTACAACACTCTAATTCGAATAAAGATCAAATTTTTTCCAAATTAGCTTCCTAACTTTATCAACAATTGCTGCTGGTTGTTCTATATTGTTCCAAGTTTTCAGCCTTCTATTATGTGTACAACCTGACAAAATCGACAAAAATAAACTATGACGTGTGTGAAGTTTTCTAACTTTTCAGCTTTTTTGAAATTTGAAATTTTTTGTTTCTTCCAAGTTGTTCTATGGCTATTCTATATCGTTTCAATGTTTTATGGAACTATATATAATAGAACAAATCTGAAACATCATCAAATTTATTCCATATGAAATACATTTGATCTTTATTCGAATTAGAGTGTTGTAATTGACCTACAAGTGGAAAAAATTTCCGGAAACTAAGATAAGTAAAAAAAGGACATAAAAATACATATACAGTTTTTAAGATTTCAATTTCTGACAAAGAGGGGCTAACTTCACACACGTCATAGTTTGTTTTTTGGATATTTTCAAGGAATACAAATGTTAGAAGACCAAACCTTTGAAACATTATAGCACAAATGTAGCACATCCACTGACAACTGCAACCATTAGAACAACTTGGAGCAACTTTCAAAATTATTATTTTCAAGAAAAGAAGCTAAAGATGGCAAACTTGGAGTTTCGAAAAAGAGTGGGTTTCTGTCGTTTTCGTCGGTATTCTTCTACAAATTTTTCCGAAACTATGGAAGAATGTAGAACAAACCTAGAACAACAACAAAAATTCAAATTTCAAACATAAGGGGGTTGGCTTCAAGAAGGCACTAAAGACCTATTATCTTTAATTAAGATTTCCTTTCAAAATTTCCTCTTGTGTTTGCTTCTTTTGGACACATACAGTTCAGCATTTCCAGATCTATGCTCTACCTGCCTCAAACCGTATTTGTTTTACATTTGGCCAAATTTGAGGTGTAGAATGGTGCTCCCTAGATAGCGCATCGTCGTCAACTAAATCAACTAGCACATACTGGCGACCAGACAATCTTAAAGATCACCTGGTCAATATACACATCAAGATGGCGAATCAAGACATGCACCAAGGGCCTCTTAAAAACCAAACGACAATAAACCTTTTTTCATATTTCATTTCTGGTTCTTCCATGTCTATCTTTAATTTTTTTTCTTGTTTTTTTTTCGACTTTTCTATTATTTTATCTTATCTAATTTGCTATAATAGTTTCCAAAATTTCCTCCTATCTCTCACCAAACCGTTTACAGTGATTCTGCTTCAATTTTCTATATCTCTATTCTCATTGGTTGTCATTTCCCCTCATGCTTCCTTATTAATTTCCAAATGTGGTCTCGTTTTTATTACTGGTTTATGTGCTCAGGTTTAGTCATACATTCTGCCATAGTTTCCTCTTTTTTAACCATCCCATTCGCGGGTAAGCCGCGAACTGCCGCTTGGGGCAAAAGAGCTATTATGCCCCCATTTTTCAAGACCCTCGACTCGGTTGCAATCGAAGAAAGAAGGAGAGTTTACTAAACCCATGAAATGGGTGTGTTTATTTGCAGTGACCAACCAAGATGTCTGTGAGCATCCCTAGCCTCTCTTCTCCGTAAAGGCAGCTTTACGGAGAAGATAGATGAATACCAAAAATTTCGTTTGCTTTCGAATTCGTTTGTTTCGTTATTTGTCAGCTCCCCATACGCTTTCAAACTTTTAGATCATTTAAATCTAATTTACTATGAATTTCTTCCTCCTAGCTACGAACGCACAAATTAATTACCACGTATTAATTAATATTTCAGACTACGCCTAATACAGATGACGTCAGATGCAAACAATACCATCTTAAAATACGAAACATTTCAATTATTCCGGCCGTCAGCTTCGGCTTTCGATCCTAAAATCCTTCCGTAATGGGCATTCATTAACACGTAGCGGGCGTCCATAGCGTCGCTTCCGCCCAAGAAAACGAAGAAGACGGGTAAGCGGAGGCTGAATGAAGCTCTAAATTATTTCGAGCCGCGCGGAAAAATTGATTACCGCCGATGTAACAGTGGCGACGACGGGCTTTCGAACCACCCGCCGTGCCGAAAGAGAGGCCCGCTTCCGTTTTATTACGCCCATATATTTAAAAAGTAATAAAAAGGCCGAAGTTGTTCTTTTTTTACGGTGCACGCCCCATTTGTTTGACTCCTGTAAAAGTAAAACAAAACTGCAGCGGTGACGGTGCTGTCTGCTTTAAAAATGTAGGTCACACCATATATTCAAACAAGATTTAAAGAAATTTCGTTAATCTTAAACTTGCCGAATAATTTAGAACAGTTCAGCCAAAACTAAAAGCGTTAACCACATTATCGATTGCGGAACAACAACAATTTGAAAGAACCACACCACTGACTGCCTCCTGTGCAAAGGCTCCGGCTGAAGTCATCACAGAACGGGATCGATTCTGGAAAGAGCGCGCTAATGGACACTACCCCAGCATAAAAGCTTTTGAACTATATATTAATGCATTCAGCGCGGCGCGGCTGAAGAAAAAGAAGAATCGCAAATGCGTTCTTTCAATACCCGCGTTCAAAAGCGTTGACTTTTTTTCTATACCGCCACCGTATAACGGCGTCAACGGTAAAAGTAAAAGTTTCCCATTTTGCGCTCGGTAAGCGTATTATGCGGAATTGCGGAGCCGTGAAAGAGCCGCAACTACGGGAATTGAATGAGACGCTTAAAAAAAACACGTCCTTTTCGGCATCTGAATATCGACGAATTTGTGTTTCGATGTTATACGGTTCAACGATTGCACATCACACAGTCATTCGAACGCCGCCAACGCGCTCCTCGTTCCTTTGGGCGTTCGATACAGAACAGCAACGGTCGAGTTTTTTGTACTCGCCTGTGAATAGGAGATAATTAATTGCGGCGATGTTCCCTCCATGTAGGTTAAAAAAAAATGAAATAAGAATAATGACCCGTTTGAGCTTATCACGCGTCAGTTTCTTTTTTGATGTGTTCGATGTAGGTGCGTCGGCGATAACAAAATAGATGAAGATTAGGCTGTCCGCCGTTGAAAAATAAGATGGAAGATTGATATTTCCGCCGATGATAAGGATATTGAGTTGAAACATAATGCTAATATATTTTAACATTCCTTTTAAGGAAAATATGGTGTAAGTTGGTGAGCATCAATTTTAGTAAAATTAATACATAATAATTCTAAAAAATATCCAAGAAAATTTGCAGACATTTCTTTAAAAAAACAATGTATTTTTCTTAATCTTAATACAGTAAAGCCTGTGTTAACGGCCACCTGTGATAACGGCCAGATTTAACATTGCAAAAATCTACAATACGAGTATTTCCATGTACAGGGTCCTGTAGCTGAACTCCGGTTTTTGATTGCTCATTTGCTATTCAAGTGAAACGTTTTTCTGAAACACACGATGAAACTAGATATTAAGGAGTATATCTTAAAATTATTTTGGCTTATACAGGGTGTTCGGAAAACAATGGGCATAATTACATATATTTTTTTTAAATAGAACATTGTGTATGTTTTTGCATTTTTGGATATTACTGACTATTGTCTATACGTACTTATTTTATTTTTTTATTTGATGCGCTTGTTTAGGGGAAATTAATATTTTTGTTAAAAAATCGATATTTACATAGCCCCATTGAAAAAATCAGTACTGCCACAAATGTGATGTTTACGATGAAATAATTGGGAATTCTTTTAGGAAGCCATATAAGAGACTTTGGGCAAAATTTCAAGCTGTTGCGACATACAAGGTGTTCAGAATTCATGATCTAATTTCGGAAACTTTAGTTTAGTTAGTTTAGACTTAAAATATAAATTCAACGCTTGTTACCCTATTATATTCTATTCATTTACACATCACTATAGTAACCCAACTTTTTATTAGTATTAACATACGTGACGGTATTTATATCTTCACAATGTATGCAATCATAGCACACTTAACACCTAAGTATGTATCTACACAATGCATTTCGTACACATTTTTAAATTTTGCTTTTTTATCAAAAACTACTATAGATAGTCATAGAAACATATCAACAAAAATTGTTGACAATTATGATCGGCATTTGTTTATGCAAAAATATACAGGGTGTCCAATTTTAAAAAAATCTAAAAAAGTTAGTCAAAGTTTCCGAAATTGTATAATGAATTCGGAACACCCTGTACGTCGCAACAGCATGAATTTTTGCCTAAATTATGCATCTGTGCCTTGCTAAAAGAATTCCCAACTATTTCATTGTTAACCAGCGCATTTGTGGCAGTACTGATTTTTTTAATGGCGCCATGTAAATATCGATTTTTTAACAAAAACATTAATTTCCACTAAACAAGCGCATCAAATAAAAAAATAAAATAGGTACGTATAGACAATAGTCAGTGAAATCCAAAAATGCAAAAATATACACAATGTTCTATTTAAAAAAAGTATATGTGATTATGCCGATTATTTTTCGAACACCCTGTATAATCCAAAATAATTTGAGACATACTCCTTAATGTCTAGTTTCACAGTGTGTTTCAGAAAATCGTGTCACTTGAAGAGCAAATGAGCAATCAAAGACCGGAGTTCAGTTGTAGGACCCTGTATACAAACCTTGCAATAACGGCCGCCTTCACAAAGCGGCCACGGCCAGACGATCCCAATATTTTATGATATAAAAGCAATAAAATTTACCCCTCAATAACGGTCGTTGTCCGTATCGAAAATTTTAAAACTCACGTATTTGTTGTTCAGTCTAAAGAAGGTGACATAATTTACTTGTAAGGGTTTATTGTTAGTTATAATGAAACACGATAGAATTATTTTACAACAGCAGCCGATTGTAGCAGTTTCCGAAAACGCCTGTTCATTCGATCAGTTTAAGTTTATCGTTGTGTTCGTGAAGTGTTTGAATATGTCGCTAAAAAGAAAACGTTCGTCACTGAAAGACAAAATTGATATCATCGAGGAGAGTGAAAAGTATAATTTAAGTTCGCGGAAGTTCGGAGTTGGAAAAACTCAAATTAACGATATCCTATAAAACAAAACTGGTATTAAGAGCATGTATGAAGAAAGTATTAATTTGAATCACCAACGGAAATTCCCTAAAACGGGTGGAGTAGCAGTGGATCAAGTTGTGTATAAATGGTTCTGCATGGCTAGAAATAAAAGCATTCCCATATCTGGATCATTGATTAAACAAAAGGCGCTAGAGACATCAAGAAATTTAAATATCGAGAATTTTGCTGCTTCAAATGGTTGGTTGGAATGTTTCTGTCGAAGGCACAATATCACTTTTAAATCAATTTGTGGAGAGTCCGCTGATGTAAATTTGGAAGATGTAGAAGCATGGAAATCTAAATTACTATTAATTTTAAAGGATTATTCCTCGAAAGATATGTATATTTAATGTTGACGAAATAGGTCTGTATTATCGCGCCATGCCAAATAAAACTTTTACATTAAAATATGATAAATGCAGTGGCAAAAAATTAGCAAAACAACGGTTAACTATTTTATTCTGCACAAATATGGAAGGCGACAAAGAAAACCCTTTAGTTATTGGATAAAATACAAATCCTCGGTGTTTTAAGGGAAATCATATCGACAAATTACCTTTAGAGTGGGTACATAACAAAAAGGCTTGTATCACATCAGATCTTATGACAAAATGGCTGTATCAGTTTGACATGAAAATGAAAAAACAAAGTCGAAAGGCGCTTCTATTCTGAATAATGCAACTTCACATCCTAAAGTTTCGCTAGAAAACGTCAAATTGATTTTTTGGCCTCCAAACGCTACGTTGTATTGTCAGCCGTTATATCAGGGCATGATTCCCAATTTTAAGATGATATACCGCAGTTTTTTGATCAAACGAACGATCAACGTTATTTGAGATTGATTGTGACTGATGAAGATTCGGAAAACAGCATAAATCTAACAAGTGCGCTAATATGGATTGCAGCCGCATGGAAACAGGGTTCTCGATATACCATTACAAACTGTTTTTCCAAAGCTAGATTCGCAGAAGTAGTTCAATCTAATAAAGGTTTTTGCGAAGAGGACGAAATACCCATTGCTAAGCTATTTCCAAAAGTCGGCACTGCAATGGCAAGTTTACACGATTTTGCTTCCATTGACAATAATGAACCTACAGAGAATCCTGATTTTAGTATAACAGAAATTGTTGAAGAACTATGCAATAATGATGACGATTCCGATAACAACGAGATAGAAGAGTTTGAAGATCCAAAATCTGTCAAATATGGGCGAAGTGTGCCAAAAATTATGAGAAATACAGAGTTACTTCCTGTGTAACAATAATTGTAACATAGTTATAGACATTTCAAAAATTAGACACAAATATGAAAGTGAAATATATAAATAAAGTTAAAAAATTTAAACAAACAAAAATTGAAGCATTTTTTGTCAAAAAATAAAAGCAATGTATGTAAACGTATACACTTATACATATATTACCAATGAAAGCAAAACAAAATGTATACACATTTAGTTTAGTTATGTATGTGTCTCTGTATTCTCTATTTTAAGTTTAAATAAAATCATTTAATATAATGTCTAAATGAATTTTATTTCGAAAATAAAAATAAGAGCTATCATTTGAAAATATTTGCTTAGAATTTGGCGTTAGTAATATTCATCACCTGTCTTTTGCGGTCACCTTTGAATAACGGTCATCAATTTTGATTTTCTTAGTGGCCGCTATTCACAGGTTTTACTCTATGTACACTAGGGTCTCGAACTGCGTCAGGGTTTCGTTCCAAGAAAGTACGACGCAAATCAAAACAACGCAAATCGAATCACATTTTTTCCATAAGACTCCATAGAAATTTACTAGATTCGTTCCGCGGATATCGTAATCATGTCGTGAAATGCTTGAGAAGCAACAGCATTCATTAGATTTTTGCGTCGACTTTCATCGTTATCATGTATCTATCAAGGAAAACGTTACAGATAATTTTAGATTGGTAATTTCTGTATGCTTATCGGCTACAGCAGTAATTTTTTGTAGTCATCGGGTGTCACGTTTTCTTCATTTTGATTTAAGATTTCTTGAAAGTTTACTATGATCCCTTCAAATGTATGTACGTCATATGTGCAGTAAAGTAAATCATTTAGAATCTCTTCGGTCTCGGCAATATTTACTGCGTCGACATCCTCAGTGGATTCTGGCCACAGTTTCTTCATACCCCTTTTCAACAACTTGGTTTGACCTCCTTCCAGGACGCTCCAATATTTTCGACTACTTTTAAAATGTTAAACCGTTTCCATATTGTCTTGGTAAATATTTCATCATTAAGATGTTGAAAAAGTTGTGTGAATGTCCTACGTAGATAATAAGCTTTAAAATTAGAAATAGCACCTTGATTTATAGGCTGTATAAGAGCCGTGGTGTTAAGCGGTTTGATATTTTTGCTGATTTCATCAGAAGGATCACAGACTGCATTTCCCAATAGAATTAAAATTTTAAAATCTAGATTTTCTTTCAAACCATAGTTGAAGTTCGGGCACAGCAATATCTCTTACCCACTGTCAGAACAGAGTCGCCATTATGTCTATACGCAGGCAGCCAGTGTACTCGCGTGAAAGAAGAAGAAAAAAGGATGCTGGTGGAACACAACATCCGCGCCTAGGATTTCGAAAACTGGCTAACAGATTTCAAAATCAACGTGAAATAAGAGTTTATCCAGAAACCGTAGGCATTTCACTGAAAAGTCAAAGCTCAAATTTCCCACTAAAATAATGGTTTATGGTTGTCGCCCAGACGTCGTCCAATGCTAAATCTGAACGCAGCCCAGTGATAGTTATGTATAGTGATGTACTCGTACATTTCGACTTTTGATTAATTACTTTTTACTTATCATTTTAGTTATCGTGACATTTATATTTATACTCATATTACGTGCTATGATTTTCATGAGTTATATATTTCTCTACCCTTTATATTTATGCTGATGAGGATGTTCTAAAACAATAATAGTACCTATACTATGTGAAAATATGCATGGATATGCTCAGCATATCTATTCAAAATCAAATTATTATTCTGTTATTGCAAAAATGCTATTTCTGATTTCAGAAACGATCTCAAGTGATCTCCCGAATAAATTTACCTCATCATGTATGAATCATCCTTATGATATCAACCTCTGCATCCGTTATGATATAGCGTTGCTTACGGCAGACCATAAAAAAGCAATGCAAGTCGGTAATGCAAAGAATTAACCTTCTAAGAACTGGTCATACTTTAGAACAGTGCGTTCTGTTGAGGTAACACTATTTACAAAAGCAAATTTTAAGCCACAGTAGAAAAAGCTTCAGTTTATTCATATGGCGCTTATGTAATGGTTACAATTACGAACTTTGGTTATTCTGTTCTACAAAAGAAACATCGTTACAAAGTTTTGCTAACCAGTTACATCATTCCTGAAGAAGAAAATTAAATGACGGAATATAAGACAACCAAATTCCGATTCAGCGCAATCTGTGCAATAATTGAAATTTACTTGACCCACTAAGAGTAATTGCTACATCCGCAAGACGCCGCATGTTGCAATGATAATTTAATTGCCACATTTTAAGGGCAGTTAATAATAGAAAATCGTGCGCTGCCCCTTTAAATAAACGACGAACCGATGTACACGTAACGATTTAATCAACCGTGAGAGAAATTTCAACAATACATCTGCGAAGAAACGCAATTAATCACAGTCCGCGGGCGGAAAGTGCGCTCCGAGTGAAACGAAAGGGTCGAAGCATGCTAATCTAAATGAGAAAATAACAGCATTAATAATTCGCGTGACACAAACTGCGGAACAGGTTCGGGGGGCGGCAGGGTAGAGCAGAGGTCCTCGAATCAATTTCGCCGAAAACCAGAAGGCCGACGACTCGCCCGTATCATTCGTTTAATAAGATTTTATCGTTCCGATGTCAAACCGCACCGGCACCGCCGCCAAACTAAACGCTAAATTAGATTAACCGCGTATCTTCCGGTGGAACAATTAAAATTGGATGTTAGTAATAACTGGAATTCCGGCTTCGGGTGGTTACTACCGGTACTGTTACCTGAGGTTTATGATAAATCAAGCGAAACTCTCGTGATAATGGTTGGAGAATAGGAGCATGTGTACCTACATACATACATACATACATACATATGAGTGTTTTGCACATACATACGTTATGCATGACTAGTTTTTCCGGTTGCACGGGTAGCTGCCGTTAATATGCTGAAAGCAATACCTTGCTTTACATAAGTTCATTCATAATAGGTAATACTAGAAACATGAAAATGTTTGCTTTGTTTAGAAAAGCATTATATAAAGTAAGTATTATTTGCTAAACATATTACTGTACAGAAGGAATCATTTGTTTAGATGCCACTGTTCCTTGAATGACTTTCATAGCAAACTTTGTTGCAGACAAAAAAATTAGAAATCATGGTTCTTTTTAATAAAAATGAAACATTAATTCCTTTATTATTTTTTTTCTCGAAAACGGTTCATTTTATCGACACTGAACAAGAGTACATTTTCTTTAGCTTAATGTTCAAGGTATCCAAATTTATTTTTTTAACTCCTTACTATACAGGGTGTTAAACTTGTAAGCATTAAAATGTATAACCTAGTACGCCCCTGGCAAACTAAACAAGCTAATTATGTTTTAAGAGCAGTATTTTAAGAGGTCCTTACTACTGTTTATCATATTAAAGTTTCATTAAATTATATTAAGTAGTTTAAAAGTTATTCAAGAAAAATTGTTTGCCAGTGGCGTCTTTTCGGCGGCCGTATCTCCGTGGGGGAGGAGGCGCACTGGGAAAAAAAATTATGGGAACTTGTAATCTTATTTTTTAATGAATCCAAGAGATTTCCCACATTTTCCAGGACACCCCGCATAAGTCTATCCCAGACGTAAAATGTAAAGTTGAGCAGGGCGCCAACACGTTCATTCGCAAATTACCCCTTTTCTTGTTTTATAGATATGTAAGTAATAATAATGACGTGTAAAACTGATTAAATAGAATTATAATTTTGACCTCGGCTAAGTAAACGGAGACCACAAAATCTCAGAATAGGGGCAGCTGAAGCGTTACTCACCTTATACAAAATCTTCCCTGTCTCCCAGGGCGTCCAGGTACTTAAGTGTAATATTAACTTAATGCTCAGTAATGATTAAAAAAAGACATTGATTACAGACTAATAGAATATATTCAGAATTTTATACGGAATGATAAACAAAAGCAATAAACGATTTATAAACGTCTTACGTACTAAATAATTACATGAATTTTCGAAAAATATAACAAAGAAAAATGATCTATCAATAAATATATTTTGTTGCAAAAGTTTTTAAACTGACATACAAAACGGGGAAAACACAAATACCTAGGGCGGTTGCTGCGTTGAGTGCCGGTGCTTGATGATGATGCTGGTTTTCTTGGGTAATTACGGCCTTTTCCTTATTTGTGACAAACGGTTTCTTAACTTCCGGGTTTACCCTGCTACTTGGATTATCCTTTTTGGTTTAGATAAACCCTTTTCTTTTGATTTAGCAAGAACCGGACTAGGTCGCTAACTTGAACCGTTGAGGACACTTTTTTGCACCTTACTTCTGTACTTAGCGCGAGCCCCAACTTGTCGTTTACTTCCCTAGGTAATCAACCAACTAATAACGCCATCGTTTTTTTTAATGTATGCATGAAGTTCACCGCGAGATGTGGCACCCTGGTGATGTCATTGTATCGTTATTTTATATCGTCTTTGCTTCTTCTAATGTTTTATATGTGTGGCGCCAAACAACGAATTCTGTACACGTTTACAGTTCTTCTGGCGCCCAGTCGGGGATATGGGAACATTTTGTATATTTTTTGTTTTCATGGCGCGGAAGAGCAAAGAGTGTTAATGTGAAATGTAAACCTAGGTTCGGCATCAAAAAGTAGATACTCCAAGATCACAGAAATTTTGAGATTTGGAATTATTTATTGAATAGACGGATTAGATCATTTTACGTTTACGAGTATAACTAACAGAGCAGCGTTTAGAAATGTTATTTGTGAAGCACCAGTTAACAGAAACGTCAAGATTGCGCCGCAAATCGGCAATATGGAATCGGAATAAACAGCTTGTCGCCAGCATAAGCCAAAACAGAACATTCAAACATATCCAGTAAATTATTGATATGGACAAGAAACAGCAAGGGGCCTAGATTGGACCCCTGAGGAACGCCTGAAGTAGAAACAAACTCATTGGAACAAAATCCATTGTAATGGCCATAAGTAAGCCGATTGCGGAGATAGGAAGTAATTAATTTTAGATAATTAGGACACATTCCAAGTACACTAAGCTTGAATAAGAGAAGTCCCTGATCAATAGAGTCAAAGGCAGCAGATAGATCAGTGTAAATGACATCCATCTACCACTCGGCCGGCTCGGCGTCGTACCCTTCCACGGCCATCGTGCATACCTAAACAGCATCGAGATTGGTAGCTGAAGACGACATTATGCAATCCTGCTTCCCAATTCTGCCGTTCTATGCACCAGTTCAAGCATTGACGACAGCAGTCGGCAGTCAAAGAAAGAACTAATCGTGGACGCTATGAAAGAAGTCCAAAGGCTCGAATGCGGCCATATAGTATACCCATAGTAATAGATCTACCTTTTTCTCCAAACCATTCATCAGAGATTTGACGCATTGTAGCAAAACGATCTCTTAGAGCTAATTGTCTGGAGCGCCTACCTTGACGCTCTGCGGTACGCCTCGGTTGACCAGTTGGTCTTCTTCGTATTCCTCTACCTTCTTTTGTCCACAACCGACACACAGGCATGACCGTCATTGCAGTACAATTAACACAACGGCCAATTTCGCGATAGGAGAAACCAAAATCTGGATAGGCAACAATTCTACACCTGTCAAAGTCACTAAGACAGTCAGTTTTCATGACCATGAATTTCTTCGCATAAAGAAAGAGATTTTTTTTTTCGTTAAAAAAGTATCAATGATAAAAAGTTGACATTCTTATAGTACCTATGTTTTCTTATTTAGTAAATCTACCTTTGTTGGTAATTTTCATTCCAGAATATATTTATTTCAAAACCATTAAACTTCTTCATTAAGAAATATCCACTGTACTAAATACGCTTCCATACATGCGCGATTACTGACGTGATATGCACGTTTAAATTACAATTCCCTTCTTGTAATAACTGCACAGATATGAAATTACTACGACTGTTTTCTGCAGACACAAAAACGGATGAGAAGTTGGAATTCTCAAATCAACATCGTTGCATTATTCACAATAATATCAGAAGCGCAAAGGAAATTACAGAATCCTCTCGAGGAAGTACAGTCTTACAACAAGACAAAACAAAAGATAATCATTAGACGAAAACATAGATTACGAAAAGTAAAATAAATGAGATCATCTTTTATATTGCGTTGGCTGTGAAGCCAAATTCATCGTAAGGGTAAAGAATACAGCTAACGAATAAGGACCTGACATCAAAAAGAAATAATACGGTCGTTTATCAGCCAAAGCGATTTTTTTCTTTAGAGAGCATCGCCTTACTCTACCAGTGTAATCATTACACTTGTCCTATTCTTCATTGTAGGCATCTCTCTAAGAAGCTCTTTACAAATAAGAATTTAGTAAATTTAGCTTAGCACATTTAGATACGAAAGCGGACAATGTGAATTTATTTGTTTTTGTATTAGAACTATTTGATGGATGCGGGAAACTAAATTGAAAGGTGTATTGTGTCCTCTATTCTCGCCCTGTATTTACAGCTGGCCAATTAGTCTGATTCCTTTTAGAACGTGCTGGAAAGCGCCAGATTAGGTCAGTCTTCCTCTTCAATTTCATGTGCTCTTAGGTGCAAGGCCCTAGAGTTGCATAATACAGAGCAGTTTGAGAGTAGATGGATGGATGTGTCATCTTCTTCTCCGCAAAACCTGCATTCGGCATCATTCCTTATTCCAAGGGTAATTAGGTGTCTGTTAAGTTTGCAGCAGAAGGCTGAAAGGTGTTTATGGCCCATTTCATCCGTTTCCTACTACATAGTTACATATGTGCTTAGCCGTTGTAATAGCTTCCTTAGAGGATCCCCTGTATTCCTCGTGTAGATTTTCCGATGTAGCTTTTTCCTCTTCATGGAAGTGAGTTTCTAGAAGGAGCAGAGCTATTCTCTCTTCACTTTAAGTGCAGTTTCCATCTGGTTTCCTTAATGCCATTCCTGGATCCGCTCTACCCTTTGCCAATTCCAATCTCCAGTATACTTGGCCTTACTAAAGAGCCCTCGTGTATGGGATTTTAACATTGACAGCTGACCATTCCACCAAAATACGATGTAGATGTTCGTCAAGGCTTCTTCCATGGTCCCCTTTTATTTTTGTTAGCCATTAATGACTGGCCGGACTCCGTATAGGCTGGACCTCTAGTATTGTTTGCAGACTATGCTTCATTGGTGATTTTGACTGATACTAGTGAGAAATCGCTAATTACGGTTGATGGCGTTATAACGCAGATGGCATGGCAGTGCAGCCAAAATAATGAAAAGACTGCAATTATATATGTACATATGTACTTCCATACAACGCAGATGCTACTATGCTATAGGTTATTCGTGAAAACCTCTAAAATTCTGGGAGTATCATTGGATGAGAATTTGTCAATTGAGTACGATCGTATCTGGGCTCAAACGGCTTGCTTAACGTGCATGACGCGATTGTGTGTTTTGTAGTTGAGTGTAGGCTTTCACAACCGTAATCCATAGTTGATATGTCTTCCGGG
>SMLS01037450.1:0-12894 GCA_004785975.1 Popillia japonica | reverse complement strand
GATACAAAAGTGAAAAATTGTTAAAATTTTGCGAAATTTACGATTTTCTACCAGGATCGCAGGAAAGCGAGGAGGTATATTAGGAGGTAACAGGCGCACAGGGCGGGAAATTTGAATTTGTATTAAGAGGTATATAGTTATTTATCTGGATATTAGGAGCACGGTAATGGCGGGAAATTTGAAATGTATTAGGAGGAGGTATATACGAATATTCTCGGTAACTGGCGCGTTGTTTTGGCGGGAGATTTGAATTGTATTAGGAGCACAGCAATGGCGGGAAATTTGAAATGTATTAGGAGGAGGTATTTTATATGAATATTTAAGGAAACGGGCGCGTTGTTTTGGCGGGAAATTTGAATTGCATCAGGATATCGGATAGGTATAAGAATTTTAGCGCGAAACAGGTGTGTTACGAGCGTCATAAGCGCAGTAGTGGGGGGTGTTTTTACGCGAATTACTATATGTTTTAGGAGGTGTTTCTACATGATAGTAGGATGCATTTTAGCGCCATTTTTTTACTATCATTTGTACCAGTGGCGTACTGTTTTTTTAAATATATTTCTCTTTCTTTTCTCTTATTTTATAGTATTTAAGAAGGGAAAATTTTATTAATAAAACATTTAATACAATTTATTGCACTTTATTTTGACACAATAAATACACAAATGCACATCATATACAGTGTGTTACAAAACATATCAAATACAATTTTGACAAGTTACAATAATTTTAACATTTTTTAAAGGGTATTAGGGCTATGTACACAGATTTTATTATGCTATATACAGAGTATTACAAAACACAGACACATAAAAATGATTTTATGACTATCTATAAACTAAATCTAAATTTACAAAGTTAGTAGTAGCACTAATAATAATTTGATGGGTTACAAGTAGTTTAGGGGACATGTGAACAATTCTCAAAGAACAAAATTTTGTGGCCCACCACCAACAAAGGCGGTAGACGACAATTTGTCACAGTGCGCATAGCGTCAAACTGAATCTAAATTTGCCAAGTTATTATGGGCACTAATAATAATTTGATGGGTTACAAGTAGTTTAGAGGACATGTGAACAATTCTCAAATAACAAAATTTTGTGGCCCACCACCAACAAAGGCGGTAGACGACAATTTGTCACAGTGCGCATAGCGTCAAACTAAACCTAAATTTGCCAAGTTATTATTAGCATTAAAAATAATTTGATGGGACACAAGTAGTTTAGGGGACATGTGAACAATTCTCAAAGAACAAAATTTTGTGGCCCACCAACAACAAAGGCGATAAACGACAATTTGTCACAGTGCGTATAGCGTCAAACTGAATCTAAATTTGCCAAGTTATTATTGGCACTAATAATAACTTGATGACTCACAAATAGTTTTGGGACCTTTAAAGAGTTTTATTAACAATTTTAACACCATTGATCTTCTAATTGCCAGGCTCTTCTTGATGGATAAATTGCTTGAAGATATTTCTGTGTTCCTACTGTGATGATGTTCGCCATTCACAACCATGTCCCGCAATTATAGGTTTTACCTATACCTCGGCATTCCGTTGGCCCATTTTAAATACTCGTTTGGTACTGCTTTTGATAAAATCCTTGTTGGATGATTATATGGTCGATGTTACCAACAATCTAGTAAACTGCACCAGAAACCATGCTCTGCTCTCTGAATGACTGGTCGCCAATTGTCTCACATCACTCCTTTCCAGTGAGACAACTAAAAAAATTAATAGAATCGGTTAATAAAGCCAAACAGATATAGCAGCAAAACAACGGCATTTAGAAATTGTGTAAACGATTTCAACTTGATGGGTCATAAATAGTTTAGAATACATGTGACCATCTTTAAAAGAACAAAATTTTGTGGCCCACCAACAATAAAGATGCTAGACGACAAATTTGTCGACAGTCGCAAAACGTTAAACTAAATCTAAAATGGTCAGATCATTGTTAGCACTAGTAACAATTTTAGGTGTCTCAACTAGTGTACAAGACATGTAAACAATTGTACAAGAATAAAATTTTCTGACGCACCAAGACTATTTACACTATGCACTACACTACAAGTTAGCCGAGAGTCCACATAGTGTTAAATTAAATCTAAGTTTACCAAATTATTATAAACAATAATTGCAACTTGATGTGCCATAAAATACTTTAAGACTAATCTACTAGTGAGCAAGCTCATAAATAGTTTTTATAGATACATATTTACCTTTTAAGAGTCATAGTCACCACTCCGTCTACTTTTGGTCAGATATTGGAATATATCTCCTTTCATTTATTGGACCATTTTGGTATCCCCACAAAGGTAAAATTCTCTTCTTGCTTTATCAGCTTTTTATCTTCTCCAGACAGTTTTCCTCTTCATCTGTTACACATCCATCAGTCATCCTCCTGGTTTGCACATTTTTGGTGAAATCACATATCCGGATTATCAGCTTCTTGTCTTCTCCAGACAGTTTTCCTCTTCGTCTGCTAAGCATCCGTCAGTCATCCTCCTCGGTGTTAACTTTTGTTATTGTCACGAAGACGAAATCATGTACTCCGGTTATCAGCCTCTTAGCATCTTCAGAAAGTTTTCTTAATTTCCATGTTTTTCACTTCAATATCCGATCGGCAGCTGCTGTAGATAAGGTTTTCCATTGGGTCAGCATATAAACTCTGTTAAAATGTTTAAAAAATTGTCAATTAGATATGGTTTATTAATTTATTATCGTAACAGAATGCATAATTATGGCTTCATGACTGAAATTACTTGAATCAACAGGTTAGTTCGACATCTAAACGTCAGATATGTCTACTCAATAACAACGAAAAAAATACAGCATTCTATTACGTATTATCTACATTCGATAAAGAAAATTTACACTCGGAACATATCGATGGGCTTGTAAAACCATGTCAGGGAGTTCTGAATAAACTCCGAATAAAGAAGGACACCGTGGGCAGGATCTACTCGTAAATATACCTGTATGTATAGATTAATTAAAGCTTCAAAGGTATTACATATACACTCAAAAGTAAATTAATTATATGAATAAAAACTAACCTGAATGTTATGTATAATTGCATCAATCCACTTCCAAGGAGATATTTACACCTGCAGATTCTGTTTCAGGGGTTAATTTGGAGGAATATTTCCGAAAAATCGGAAAAACTTGCATAGGCCTAATGAAAAACACAAACAATACAAAATGGCTGCGGAAAGGTTTGTTCACAACCACGTTCACCACAATATATTGAAAACGTCTCTAAAAAAGTAAATTCTGTCAGATAAGCAGCAAAAATTAGATTTAAGGCAGTAATAGATTAATGTAGGTTATAAAATATGTATCTTGTGTAGTATAAATAAGGTTAACTATATGCTAGTTTGAAATAGGCGCGTTCAACCAATCTAGTTGGCTGTAAGGATTGTTGGTAATGCAGATACGACGATTATCGGTGTAAATGTGGTTGCCTAGAAGCACAGACGGAAAGGTGTAATAATGCAGCGAATAAATATTACACAAACGTGTGTTTGACGGGTGAAATAAATTAAAAAGAGCATGATAAAATGAAGGAAACGTCGATATTACAGCTATTGATAACAGATATAGCCTCTGAAAGGTCGACTTGGTTGAGCTGACATCAGAGTAGGCAACTCATTATACTTAGATGAAAACAGTCTTATATACAGTGTTGTTTAAAAGAATAAGTCCATGCCAGTTAAAAAGGAAGAACTATAAATATTTATAATCTTTATCACGAAACACTTACCATTTTAATAAAACTTAAGGAGAGAGGATAATATTAAATATTGTTTACTATTAATTGTTTATTGACTTTCAAATTGCATTAAAATATAATCATTTTCGTTTAAACTAAAAAAAATAAGTGCCTTGTGCCGTGCATTACGTTTTACTTTATAAAGATACATAAATAATGCGGAAATATATACATATGTATAGACATCATTATGTATATACATATATTACTATAAAACGAAGAGTTCCTTTAGAGAAAATAACACAATTAATTGCAAAGCACACAAGGCAATTTTTTGAGTAATTTATTTCTTGCGGGAAAAATACCTAACACATAAAATGTACAAAAAGATTACCTTAAATAAACGATAATAAGTCTAATTATAAACACACGAAACATAAGTGTTATTACTGGTCTGTTTTGACTGTTTATATTTAAATGAAATGAAGAGAAAGAATACATCAATAAAAATCATGTAGTATAAAAACAAATAAAATTATATATTTTACAATAAATATATGTATATATGTATATATAAAAAAATATATATCTTGTGTTGGGCATTTTTGTACAAGAATAATAAGAATACTAAAAAAAAGGGTTGAGTATACAGATTACTAATAGCAGTATGCTACGAATAATTAAGCTATACAATTTGGACGCCACAACAGTAACATTTTTGTCATTTTTGTTTTCTTTTTTAGATGCACTGCACTATAAACATGTCCCTTATTTTGTATTTATATATATATATTTCCTTGCTTTAAAACCCAGTTTTATCAAACCCCCATTTAAATAAGTTCACTTTAAGTTTTATTCACATCTACACTGTTTTCATTTTCATGTTATATATAAATAAATGGCAATATTTTCCATACTACAACAAGTCAATAAGACTTGAATCCAAAATATATTACAAAATTTGTACGTATATAAAAACTGCAATATTTATTATAAAGCTATTCAAATGATGTGTTGAACATATTCAAATCCTCGAACGATGCTGCCCCACTCTGATCGAGCATTTGAAGCATATCAGACAGTTCGTGTGGATTGTGCGGTTGGTGTGGCGGTACTGAACTACTCGACCCCGGCCCACCGGGGTCGGAAGCTTGGCTTGTACTTTGCCAAGTCCATTGGTAAGGTGTCGGTGCCGCTGTCGACCTTGCACCGCCGCTCAATTGAGTGTAAGTCGGCCCTGGCGATCGTGGACTCGGTTGACTGAATTGGTAACTTTCCGCCGGTTGGACCTGACGTAAACTCCACGGAGCGGCGGCTGGTGTTGGGCTAGTCGTGCTACCTTTCGATAAACGTCCTAAAACTGCACTACTGCTCGCACTAGCTTGCGACGGCGAACCGTATGCTGTTATAGGCGAAGCTGTCGGTTCATAACTACTATACACATTTTGACTACTGCTAGGTCGTGGAACTTGTTGGGGCGCTGCAAATATTTAAATTCAACCCTTACTAATCCGCAATTAACTGTATTCCTTATTTAACTTATTAAACATTTAGAATCCCACGCGACTAACCTATACTTAAATATGAAAAGATACATACTTTGGATATGTGTAGCTGGTAACATATGCGTATACAATCCGGGATCCCTGCGTTGTAAACTATAATCAAGGCCAGGTTGTTGGTAAGTCACTTGCTCAGGAGTCTCCGCTGGTGGCTGCTCTCCGGTAGTATGAAGTGATTTCGCCGTGGTATTCGTGCACACGATGTACTCCACATCGTCCGTGTAAGGATTCAAGAAGGCGTACGCAGATGTGCGCAGCCATACCCATTCACGATTTTTGGCTCGGAAACGGTACATCACGGACAATACTTGCCCTTTTAATTTTAAAACTGCAACGACATACATTTTGAAAACATTGGTAATCATTACTGATCTTACTTACCCTGTTCGAAACTATCTTTCATGTGGGTCTGATCTTCTTGGTGGAAAAATTCGAAACAACTCTTCCCCAGAAGCTCCGTAGGTGCGTAGCCTAGCAGTCCTATTACCCTTTGGTCCACGAAACTAAATTTGCCATCCATAGAATGCCGCGAGATAAATTCTGCCGTACTATTCGAACCGGACATCTCGCTGGTATTAGGAGTTGAGGTCACTTGTAATCTTCCTATAGCTACTAAGCAACAATGTGACGAATGCACTTCGTCTTCCGGCTGTCGCTCCATTTGAACACCTGTGAACATATCTGATAGTTTTCTACTTAGAAAAATTCTTCGAAAATTTCCTTCAAAACAATATATTTGCAACTAATGCAATTACTGTAATGAACAAACTCTCGTGCTAGAGACTAACCAGTTGGTGGCCAATTCTTAATGTAACCGGTACAGTGAACGACGGCGTAATTCTGCCCATCACGACTAGGACCTAAGCTATTTCGTTGTTTCAGCCTGTTCAGGTGGCCGATGCTTTCACTCCCGAGGCTCCCAACTTTCATGCGACAAATGAACCCCCGCCTTGAACCCATACACAACCTTATGGAGGATTGGTGACCTTCCTTCTTGACGGTTCCGGTCTTCAAATCGAGGATGCGACCGGTGTTCTGAGGCTCCTGCGTCGATAATTGCTCTCGAACCTTCTCCACGTCCTCCGGATGGATGTTGTCGTAGATGCAAGAGCCGTACCATTCGCTTTGAGGGTAATTCAGAACTGGTGCTACCGAATCGGATACGTAAATCACGCGGCCTGTATCACAACTAACGACGAACAGGAAGCCATCGGCCGCTTCTAATATCAAATGTTTCAGCTCCTGGTCGGTTAGAAACGACGGTTTGTAAGTTCCGTCGGTGCTGGTATTGCCTGTACCTGTAATGAGATTTAGGAACATTGATTGGGGTTTCGCGGAATTTTCTGAGAGGTGATCTCATTTTATCCTAAGTAATATTTACTTTAAAAAAAAATAATATTGCTTATCTTTAACGTTATTTCTTTTGTATTTTACTCTTGAAACTAGTAGCGAAGCACGTATAGAGATAAGGTGTTTATCAGAGCTACGTTTTTCTACGTTTTGTTATCAATTTGACTGGATTTATTGTCACGGTAGACATAAATTTACACAGAAATGCAATTAAAAATATTATACGAGATCGCATACAAGTCAAACGGTTAAAGCTCTAACTGTAAGTTCTCGCATGTCACCCGTAACAGAAACGAGTGTATCCCAAGATACAGCTGTATAAATATATTATCGAATAATTACTTTGTGGTTAAGCGAATGATTTCGCCCAATTTCGGCAACAAACTTGAATTGTAATCAACCGTTTAGTGTTCATTAGTTTTACAGTTATTTACACAAATTTCTTCCTCCTTTTCCTCACAATTATTCTAGCCGAATCAGGTTTATACCCGTTTAACATATTTATTAGTAACCCAGTACAGAACTACGCAAATTGAAGCCGAGATGTACACTCGCGGTCATTAGTTTAATCGCATAATCTGCGATTTTATATAAATGAGTATTAAAACAATATTTCCTGAGTCACCCAATAGGGTATTCCGGGAAAATAACATGTGGTTAGGAGCAGTCATTTTCAACAGAATAAAACGTTACATTACTATGATAGTATTTGTAATGGTCTTATATGAATAAATTAAAACTTGTTAATATTCAATAAAACGTCTACAGTGTCGGACATTATTATTATATGTACATTATAATTGTTATGCATCCCTTGTCTTCGCCGGAGAAAAGTTATTCAAAATGGCCGATTATGGTATTGCTGACTCGAGTTCTTTTTTACATAGAAATTTGCTTACACCATGTACAACATTTATTCATGTCAGAAAAACGTCATTTTCCGCGATAACTCCGCACTAGATCGTTTTAGAAATGATTCGAGTTTGTAAATTACAAAAGAGGGAAAAGCAGATATTTTCGAAAATGTTAATTAGGTTGTTTCAGGAATTTTGTGTTACCGGATGCACAAAACCTATTCTGCATAAAAATAAGGTGCATTAACATCGAGTAAGCTACAGTCTTCAAGAAGTACAGTTGCTTACGTTATATATTCTGAGCGTGTTGACGATTTGAATTTCATGTGTAAGATATACCGGGAGCATGTACTTACTCATGTATATAAGTTGTACATATATGTATAAGTCTAATATCTTATTACTTAAATGCATTACTTCGGTAAAAAATGAATAAAGAACACAAATAGAATGTGTTCTATGTGTTGCAGCTTAGGGCGTAATCTCATTTTTTTTAATTGCAATTCGAAGTGGCATTATAGTACACCCTAAGCAGCTGATATTAGAAATAGAACAGATTCTATTCACGTTTCTAGATATTTTCCTTAACATTTCTAGTTCTTTTTTCGTCAAATTTCTTGGAATCTTCCCAAAAATCTCCGCAATGCTTGGCTTTCTTTGGCATAAACGAAATTTTGACTTCGTTGGAATCTTTGTATATGTTTGGATGACCGAATACTAAATACCATCCACAGAGAGAGAGAAAATCGGAGAAAGGACGAAATTCCAAGTTTGGAAACTGTTTTGAGCACCCTAAGCAGCGTATATTAGAAATAGAACAGATTCTATTCATGTTTCTAGATATTTTCCTTAACATTTCTAGTTTTTTTTTCGTCAAATTTCTTCGAATCTTCCCAGAAATCTACGTGATGCTTGGCTTTCTTTGGCATAAACGAAATTTTGACTTCCTTGGAATCTTTGTATATGTTTGGATGACCGAATAATAAATACCATCCAGAGAGAGAGAGAAAATCTGAGAAATGACGAAATTCCAAGTTTGGAGACTGTTTTGAGCACCCTAAGCAGCTGATATTGGAAATAGAACAGATTCTATTCCTTCCCATATCAATAATAAGAAGAGAATTTTTGTTTTCAGTTTGGAAGTTTGAATTTTGACTCCTCTTTCCCGCCTTTTCACCCTCCAGTTGATAAATATTTTGCAGATAAAAGGCGAAAGAATTGGATAAATTGTAGCTGAAAAATTATGGCAGTCAGAACTGGAATATGTATAGAAAATATTACTGCGTAGACTCCACATATGAACCACCTATACCATATATTTTACATATTTACCGACACACATACATATGTATATGTTGTGTGCAAAGCAACGAGAATAGTAGTATTTTTTCTGCAACGTTCCTCTTATCATACTAAAACCTCTGGCGCTGTATATAAATTACACACTTTATTTTTGTTTTACGATAGTAATGGAGAATATAAAACTTTTGTATAAATACAGTTTTTAGCAGCGGCGAATGTAACTATGCAATTAAAAACGCTGCTGGTGTTCGCAGAAATTTAAAATTAGCAAACATCATTCTTGACGTATAGAAATGTTAGAAGAATTTAGCGACTAACTGTATTTAAGTTATGTACACGTACCGCAGTTAATATAAGATATACAAACATACGGGCCTTTTTGTAAGGAAAATCGTGGGGTAATATTTGTAAAACCCGATCTGTCCTTGTCTTGCAGTTGTGTTTTTTCGATCACGATTTGGTGTATTTCTTTTATGCCGGGCAATATAATGCAAACATTAAAGCTGTTTATAGTGCATTGTCTCGGGACGAATATAGACAATAATTCAAAATTGTTGTATCATCCAAGTTAAGCAGTAGTAGTGCATTGTTTTATTTTTCGGTGTACATGCTTGTTCTGTACGGTGGCCTTTCTTTTCTTATTCTTTTTTTATATTATCTGGTAGCAGGCAACTGTTCCCTTGGAAGGCAAAAGATATTATCGTGTTAGTTATGGTCATGGGGCATCGGGTTTCACGAAGAAACGCCAAGATTAATGCCGTTTTAATAGAAATAAAACAAAAATCTTAAAACACGTGCGTTTGCCCTATGCATGTGACACATCTTTTACGACGGGGATTTAATCGAATTTAAAGAGATTTTGAACGGAACTGTATCACTCATTATTGCTGGGAAAAAAATTAGACCCCCAGCCGCGCAACTTTGACAGATCACACTTAAATGATTACTTCTTCAAATCCGATAACTCATTCTGACATCGTGTACGAGAGGGAGATAATTAAACCCGTTGTATGTACATATGTAGGTATGTACAGCCGTGGAAAAAAGTAATAGGACAGTATAATGAAAGTGTAGTGTACGTATAGATAGAAATTCGAAATTATTTAATAATGATTACCTCAAGCAAATTCCTCAACGATCTAGTTCGGAGTAAACGAGGTATTTAGTAGAAAGCGCATATGTTAATTGAGCTGCAATTAACAGAAGTAAAAATTAACCTCGTACGTGTTACATATAATATCCGAATGATCCAAGTTTAATTAAATCCACGACATGAATACGAAAATCGTAGCTAGATAAGATCGGGGAATCCCCGGACTAAAGCGTTTAAACGGCTATAAAAATCAAAAATTGACTTACCCCTAAGTGCTTTCATGTGCGCCACCGCCATCCGAAGTATGGTCAGTTTATCGGGTTTCCTCGCAAGGGCACTGCAAGTGGGCACCATATCCGACAATTCGGTAATGTAGGCCGTCATCTTGTTTCGCCTCCGCCGTTCAATTTCGCAATGGTTCTCCCTACAGTAATTTCCAAACAAAGCCATCGGTCATTACAACTTTATCTCTAGTTAACATGTCTTTTTCTAAATACGTAAAGGGAATGAATCGAAGCTGTTTGATCCCCTTTATCATCCGATAATTGCGGAAAGTTACAACCATATCGCGGAACTTTAGGGAATTATAAATTTATGAGCATTCCCGATAAAGATTCGAATTCTTTTTTCGTTCTAAACGAAGATTAGATTCGGAGGGATCTTGATTATATTTCCTACGGGGAATAGCGCGGAATCCCCTGCGGAATTCTTCTGCAGTTCGAGAGCTAATTAGTTTACAATTCCGTTTTAGATGACGCAGCAATGCGATACGGAAAAAAATAAATAAATTTCCCCTCGTATATCCGCTCTTAAGAAATTAAACGCGAAGTTTGTGCATGTATACATCAAGCCGGACAGCGAGAATATCGATTGAGTTCAAGTTTGTTTTATAGTGTCCGGATAATTTACTTTTCAAGCTTGTCGTAAAACCTTCTACAGAGACAGTGTAGCAATCTTGCCTGATCGGCCAGAAGGACAACGCTCTTGACGTCCTATGCTTGACATAAAGTTGAATGAATGATCCTTATTCCGTTAAAGGATATGTCTCCAGGACACCTCTAACATAAACTCCTGACAAAATAAGATCCATGATCTGCTGTTGTAATCTAAAGCGGCTATCAGGCTTCCCTCGAACTTCTTGCATCGTTTATATGAATATTAGATTGGTTCTATTAATTAAGTCCTTGCACTAAACCAACTTTCAATCTATAACACGTTAATTACATTTAAATAGAAGCTTATTAAAGCATATTTAATATCTGTTTAGTTAGCGGTGCATACGCTTGATTCAAATTATTATTCAGGAAGTGTTCCTCAAATTAAATAAAAACTACTTACATATTAATATTGAATAAAACATCAACATGTAATTTTAAATCTCATATGTATTCATAATTAATAAGTCATCTACTCCGGTTGCATTTACTGTGGAATTACCGTAGAAAAAAAGGGAAATAAATGCATCAGCCTCACAACTTTAGCGCATTATAAAAATTGCACCATTAATAACGCTGATCCGCAGCTTTAAATTGAGTTTATTCGCATTCATAAATACTAATACGTAATCCACACCATTTTATAGCAAAATATTGCGGCGCAATCACTGAAAGCTGATATTAATTAAAACGATATTGGAAAATTAATACCATTCGCGACATAATTAGCCCAGCATCACGTGCCTCGTCCACACAATATTAGTTCTAAACGCAGAAGAACGCTAGAACATCCAATTCGGATATTTCATATAAATAAAATCGTATTCCTCCAAAACTGTTCATTATTTTTTTAATATTGCTAATATTAGATAAGTAGCGATTCTATTTTGATTCTTTCTGTGACTTTCTAACCTAAAAAACTTCTTGGCTATGGAATATTTTAGCCAGACTCTTCGAGAAAAATTGGCAAAACTAGGAGCTTTCCAAGTTAAAAAAATCTTTCATTGATAGGCTCTAATTAATTACCAACCTCCCTTTCCCTTGGTTATTAATGTTTGTGCCAAGATACAATTTCCACCAGAAGCTCTTAGTAAGACAGAAATTTGCAAAACCTTGACGATTTTCTAACACAAAAAGTTTTTTGAACGGCTACTATCTGCTTCTTGGCTATGGATGCATGTGCCACGATTCCATTTTCACTACAACATCTTAGCCAGGTTCTTCGAGGAAAATTGGCAAAAACTAGGAGCTTTCCAAGTCAAAAAATTCTTTCATTGATAGGCTCTAATTAATTACCAACCTCCCTTCCCCTTGGTTATTAATGTTTGTGCCAAGATACAATTTCCACCAGAAGCTCTTAGTGAGACAGAAATTTGCAAAACCTTGACGATTTTCTAACACAAAAACTTTTTTTGAACGGCTACTATTTGCTTCTTGGCTATGGATGCATGAGCTTTGATGCCATTTTTGTTAGAACATAGTAGCCAGGTAATACTCTTCGAGAACCATTAACGTTCAAGAATTTTCAAAAATTAGGAACCTTTCAAGTTAAACATTTTTTTGATTGCTGAACTGCATTTGTTCTCAAAAATTTGTAAAATCTAGAAGACGGCATACCATAAAAAGTCTTTAGAGGTCAAAAAACATGTGAAAATTGGCAAAAAGTAGGAATCTTCGTAGAAACTTATGTTAGGCTTTAATTAATTAGTTTGCGAAAAACTAGGAGACTTCCAAGTTAAAAATTTTTTGATTGTTCAACTGCATTTATCCTCAAGGACAAGTCTCTTAGATTAAGCAATGATGTTTAAAAAATTATTACTGTTTGTGCCATGATAGAACACATTCATAATTGATTCTATAATGATTCTAAATCCTTCCTTTTTCCAGAATTTTCTAAAACTTGAAGACTTTCTACCTGGAAAAAGTTTTTGAATGACGCAATGATTATCCCCTCCTTGGATGTAGATGGCCGTACCAGAAGATCATAGTCACATAAAAGCCTTGTCTGGCTAAGGTTTTAGGTGAAGCATTGACGAAATTTGCAAAAACTAGAAGTCTTCCACATTAAAAGCATTCTTTGAA
>SMLS01037429.1:0-10175 GCA_004785975.1 Popillia japonica | reverse complement strand
ACTTCTGCTACCTTACCTTTTTTCTTTAATTTGATATACTTTAAAAATTAAATAAACTATTCAATAGAATCAAAACGTTGAGTTCCTTTGTAAACTTCTATCCGCGAAAGCTTGAGGTGATATTCCTAGTTAATTTTGCCTCGGCATAAATTTGGACTCTTGTTTATATGTATATATTGTATATATAATGCTAACGAGGGTAAAAGTATCGACCGTACTTATTTTTGTTTATTTCAACTATAGACCGATCACCCTGATACTCGTCTTTAACCTTTACATAACTTTACATAACAATGTATTGTTTTTATTATTATACAAACAGCAATTCTACTGGTAGTGATACAACATTATTTCGAATTTTAATCAAAATTGAAGCCATAGTGAATTTATAAATTATTCTTGTTTTGTTCTCTCTATATTTTCAAAATAAGTATAATCAAATTAATTATACAAAATTTAATGGCAATATCAAACTTCATACGCATATCAACTTCATTTTTCAAATAGTTTAAAGAAAGTTATTAATACAGACTTATTTGTCATCTATACAATTACTTAATTACCTACTGTTAAGCTTAAATATGACCTTGTAAATCACCTTCCTGTGAGAAAGCTATTTTAAGCATATTTAAATTTCGATATATGTATACATTTTCAAGAAATAATTTCACTTCTTCTACCTGATCCACACAATTGCCCCAGTGTTTTAAATACTAATACCCCAATATATCACATACTAATAGAAACCGATGCCGGCCGAACGCTTGCTTGGCCTGATGGTGTGCAGTTTTGATAAACACTGCGCTATACACGACGACATTAATTCTGTCGGAAGGTGTACATACATATGATTCCTTCTACCTGCCTCTCTTTTGTAACAAAAATTATGATTATTTAGAATGCTTGGAATCCAATATTTATAACTTATAACTATGTATCTTTCTAAACCCTCAAATTTGCGTTTCGTATTTACAATAAAACGAATTTCACTAAGAATCTGGTCGGAGTTGCAAGCATTTCTGTTGATATGTGCACATATATTAAATCGGGCGGTTTAATACTCCCGCATTGAAGTAAACATACATAAATGCTTACTAGTGATGAATATGTAACAGGATAGTTGTCGAACCCACATCGACTTCGTACTTTGAATAAATTAGAATAGGATCAACCGCAAAGAAAACTTTAACTTTTTCCCTTTATTGATTTTTCTTTTTAGACGGTACGATATCCGAATTTCGTTGTTCTATAAAAGTTTCAGGTTTATTAATATTGAATGCTTTGGGGTGAAGAAGAAGTAAGGTAAGTAAAAGATGCTTCTGCGTTGAGAAGGGCGAATATTAAATTTTGTAATAAGTGTAAGATTTGTTACAGTGTTATGAGTCTAAGATGAACAGTTTCTTGTAAGACGGGAGAGATGTTATAATAATGTTAGTAGCTGTACAAGCTATATTCAACAAGAGCAGAAGCGAGGTGTAAGCTCTAAAAAAAATAAAAAGTCAATGAAGTGGAAATAGGTCCTAACCGGAATATGGCTTGCAATATAAAATTAAGATCGAATTTTAGAAAAAGGAAATTTACTAGGTATACAAAAATATATTGTCTTAAAGTTTCGTTTTTACATAATACCTACCGCAGTCAAATACATATGTACGAGGATTGCTCGATAACTACGTGGCCTAATAAAGAAAACTAGTTAAAAAAACTTTTTATTTTTCAATATAGCCTCCTGCTCGCTCAACACAGGTATTCCAAGAAAATTCCAAATTAACAATACTTTCATTGTAGTTTTGAAAATAGATGATAATCGAGGGGATAGGGCGAGTAAGCCACCAATTCATACAGCAATTTATAAATTTTTGCTATTGCAATAACAGGTTTGTGAGCAGGGTTGTTTTCCTGATAGATAAACACTTTCTTCTTTGCCAAATAAGGCTGTTTCTCTTAGCTTGGTCGCTTAATTATTGTAACAAATTGGCAAAATAGTTTTTCATTTATTGTTAGACAATTTCACGAAAATCCCAAAATACAGTTGCCATAACGTTTCCTGCTAAAGCAAAAACGTTGCTCCTGTGTGAACAAGCGCGGCAGCCAACGCGCCAAATATTTTTTTATTTCCAATTCTTCAGCCAAAATTCTGTGCACACTGTCATTTAAGATATCCACTACGTCTGCTATCTCGCGCACTTTTACTCTACGGTCATCAAACACGATATGGTAGTCCTTTTCAATAATATCCTGGGCAGTAGCCGTTTCTAGACGTTCACCAAGGGGTTCATCCTTTAAGCTTTATTCTATAGGAATAAACGGCAAAGAAGATTCTTCCAAATATGCACCATCTCTGTGCTAGGCCACGAAGTTATCGAATGATCCTTGCAGATGAATACATGCATGGTGGGTGAAAGGATTCTGTTGCGTATGTGAAATTTTTATAACGCCATCGTACTTTTTGAACAACTATCAATACTTTAATGTTGTCTTGCCTTCATTATAAAAGCCCTTTTAGTGTTTAATGAAAGAAAGCACAAGAGTAGAATTTTTAGGATAAAATAAATAGATATGTATAAAGTTATACTGACGACGTAAATTATAAAAGCACATTACGACGAAGACGCAAGGAATCAGAAATTAATTAATAATTAGGACTCCTTGCCAATGAAATTTAACTCTCATTTCTTAAAATAGCCATAGGGAAATTAGAGAGAAAGTAATCATTGAATAGGATTGCAGGAAAATATATCCCTACTTGCCAATGAAAACGGCTTAAGAACGACGTAGAATTTATCTTGTGCAATTAAATTCTGTTATTGAATTCATTCATTTCTTTTTACATCCGCAGTTTTATGCTTATAAAGAACAATAGTGTTAGTTAAGGAGCGGGGTATTTATAAGTCTAATATAACGAATTAGTGATATAATAACAATTGGATTATTATCATGGTAGCATAATTGCATAAAATCAAGAAGGAAATATTAACCCAGTAATACACGACGAAATCAAAAATTTCCAAAAATTTTGTATTCGACTACTCCATATTATAATACAAGACTAGCCTATAATAGACGTAATATACAGAGCTTTCATTTAGAATCAAAACCCACGTGATCTCTGACGTAAGGCGACGAAAATAATATGTTGGTAACACAAATAATATCCCTAAAGTGTCTAACCTGAAAGCTGCAAGGTTGATATTTGACGGTTTTTATGTGCCTCGGTTTGCCTCGTTGCTTTCCTTTTTCTTTTATTCAAGTGTTTTTTTAATCTACCAGGAAATAATACCGTGCATGCTTGGTAAGTTTGTAACACATTAATTGTAATGACAATGAAAACAAAAATTGTTGTTTCAGATTATCATAGCATAGCATAATGCGTTTATTCTGAAGGCACATTACAGAAGTGCTACAGGAGATGATAATGGGAATTGGAATTATAGTCTACAAAGTTGTATTGAGCAATTCACTGAGGCATTCCCAGATTTTAATATTGATTACGATGCACTGAAACACTGCAGGCATGTTATTATTCATCGTTTTGAAGATAGACATTGCTTTTGCAAAAGTAAACCTACTGGTAGGCCTACAAAATTAACCGAAGATGTTACACAATTTAGAATAACTTCAAGCAGCTACATATATGAGAAGAAATAATTAATATCACCATAGAGAAGAATTGCAAAATGTATTTGAAAATTTAGAACGGAGAGTAAATATTTGTTTAGATACCAACAGAAACCACTTTCAACATTTATTTATAACTATTTTTCTGTTACTTTGTTCTGATTATTTACAATATAAACCTAACCTGTAAATTTTAATTGTCAATATATGTAAATAAAAATTTCTGGGGAAATTTTATTTTTAAATATGTATTACACTACTGTTAAGTGGATTGCATATCTAAAAGATGTCGCGTTGGTTTTGCTATTAAATGGAAGCACTGTACAAGCGAAAGAAAATTTCATAGGAACACGTAATATAGAATAAGAAAGATTACTTTATCGAATCGAAATATGTAATAGCCATTCTTCACAAGAAAAAACTACTTTCGGAGGATTCAATTTACTCATAAACACCGACCTTATTGCATACCTTGCATAATCTTAATCGTATGTTCTTATATACCTACACAATATCAGTTATGTATGTATATGCAAATCTAATTTTTACAAGAAATTTAACCGTGATACATTAAAACCTACTATCAGTTCTAGCTTTATCGAGAACAATTTGATATTTTTAAGATAACTACAATTTGATTTATGTCCTAACTTATTTGTGAAATATAAAAATCAGAATCCAGTTTGACCTTATTCTATACAAACGTTTCAACGTTTTGATGAAATATTTCGCGAAAGAGAAGTAACACAAAAAGAGCAAATAGAAGATAAGCTACGTCCCCAAATTCCTCTGCAGTTGATTGCTTTCTGTAGTGATATAAAAAATCACATTTATGTAAGTAGATCGCAAGATACTGAATACAGAAATAAACAACGAAATTGCCAGTATTTTTCTTAAATACATAAATCAAAAATTCTATTCGACGAATATAGATTTATACATACGTGGGATACATACATCGCAGCTGAAAGTAGATGAAGGACATATGAAGCATCTTTCTAAAATAAAGCACTTATACTGCTTTTACAATTTTTCAACGCAACCAATAGATAAAAATTAGATACTGCAACTTATTATCAACGCACTTACCTAAATGAATAATATTTTTGTATATTGGCGATTTTAGTGAGTATAGTCTTGGAAACGGATTAACATTATAGCAAGAGCATATACTCCTACTACTTAGCTTTAAAATTTATGATTTTTTGTTACTTCCAGGTACACGTTGCATTTGAAAAAAAATAAAATATTTTACATTAACATTATTGGAATACTAAATAATTACGATGCTGATGCAGAATAATGTAAATAGTAAATACTTTATACTCAAATCTTAAAAATCTCTTCATGACATGAAGTGCGTTCTAAGAATAATCTACATTGCCAATAAAAAAAAGAAACTTAATGTATTTTGTTTAGTTAGTACAGAAATATGTGCGCTTGCCACAAATAGAAACACGGAAAATAATAACAAGCTCTTAGACTATCAATCTCAAGCAATAAATATGCAAAATTTGACATTTATAGCACAGAACTATCAACATCACATTGAACTTTACTTTCCAATCTGTTTTACGTCATTCAATTAAGTTCCTGTGGGTTCTCCGTGTTATTGAATATAAAAGATATACAACTACTTTTAACAACTGCAGAGATAGGAATTGCTAGCAACAAAAAAGTATATAACTAATTACCTCCATGTTACAAAATAATTCATTACAATGTGAGCGTTGCGAATTACGAGATATTAGGTTATTCAAAAGTATAGATATTCGTTTTTTTACCGATAGCCAAGCCGCTGTGATACCTCTAGATACTAACAGCTTTGGGCCTAATTTGGGAATGTCGGATGAACGTGACGCAACTGGCCATAAAAAGCAGGGTGTCTGTGATGGATGGATGCCAGGGCACACAAATACCAAACATTTCCTTTGGTATGTGATATACATACATGGCGGATTTAGTGCACGGAGTCGATATTCATTGGGCCACAAGCCTTCATTGCTGTTTCAAAACAGTTCGAGAAGGAACTTCAGGACTGGGAAGCAAAGGAAAGTGCTTTCCTCTGGAGGATAACAGTCGGAAAAATACAAGCCAAGAAATTTATCGACTGGTTGCCTAACAGTAATAAAAGACTTGATATAGGTAAATGAGATTTAATGACTCTCACCGGGCTGCTCACTGGTCACTGCTCTCTAAAATATCACCTCAAAAAGATGCTGAGGAACAACTCCACACGTTACAGGATCAGCTAAGAATTCGGAAAAAAATGTATCTAACAAAGGTTTATGTTTTATTCACCTACAGTACTTGTGCGAAGTAAATATCGCGATCTACTCCCACTATTTCTTACCCAAGTAAAAAATTTCAAGTAATCGAAATAAAGTATCAAAGGATAACAACTGTAATTACTCCTCTTATAATAAAATTTTATCAGAAAATTTTCCACGTATCAACATGAAAAACTCTTAACTGACGCCAATATCAATTTTACGTAATCTATTCATTTCATTAAGCATGCTAATTGCCAATTTGATACTTAATTGAAATTCAAATATGTTTACATAAACGTTGATAAAGCCACAACACACAATTACAAAATATAATCAATTTATGATAGCATCATATGTAATCTATATTACACTTATGTAATTCAAATTTCGCGATAACGAAGGTAAGCATGTCTAAAGCACCTGCACTGAATTATTATATAACATCAACCAGGGAGTATATTTGAAATTATAATTAATATTGGAGATATTATATAACACCCTAATATAGCTTCCCAGTTAATATGATAAATTGAAAATTGTTACGAAGTTTTACCGGATATGGCCTCCGGACAGAGTGATATAAGAATTTATTGTTACCTAAATGCAAAATGTGAAGGAAATGTTATTAAAATCTTAATACCACAGCACATACCTACGTCACTTGTGGTAAACTTATGTGTTTAAGTATAGAGTTGTCATTAGCCTGCTGTGCGTAGAAACAATTTATAGCGAGCCTAATTTTTAACGAAAAGATACCAAATAATCTTTGCACGAAAAGGTACTATAAATTATTAAATAATAAGACGCAATTTTTAAAAGAATAAATAATAAAATATGCCTACATATACTGTAACTACAATACTGTGAATGAACTTTCAAAATTTGACACCTTTTTGGGATTTTCTGCAACTATCGAATAATGTCCATTGTTAATCACGCTAATACCTTAATGTAGTTTAATACAGGTATTTAAAGATGTTTGTAGAACTGGGTTATGCACACACATAGAATAGATCAAGTACCAGAAGGATTGTAGCACAAGACCTACAGAATTCTTTAAATTTTCACAATGGTGACCGATTATTTCTTGAAAAATATGTCAAAATAAGTATCCTTCTTTCAATGAATCTAAAATATTCCAAAGACAACTACATAGTCTCGAATTTCAAATCAATATAAAGATGTTTTGCGAGACTACACTTTTTGACTCTACAAGCAATACGAAGGACCTTCAGTGTAACACAATTAAACACAAAGAATTTTCTTAAAAAGAACGTGGACATAATTTTGCTTTAATAGATTACTGGTCGATGTCATTAGATATAAGATTGAATTCTATCGTGCATAATCTCGTCTCATCTATCGTACAATTAGTTGATGGCCAAAATTATATAGAAGATAAAATAGAGATGAATTAACTACCTATGTCAGTGAATGTGAAGTGAACTAACACAGAGAGATCTACACGCAAGCACTTTACCAAATAATTTGCTTTTTAGTTTTATATTCGTTTCCGCAATAATCTATACAAATCAGTCTTTATGATAATCGTATGCTAGTTAAAGCACCGATGAGGTATTGAGGATTTGATGCAGGACGAATTTCGACGATATTTTAAATATTTGTATTTACTCAAGTAACTAACCTATTGGTGTTATTAAAGTTATAAAACACATAAAGTACCTAGTGTTTATTCGTAAATCCATCGTCTAACACAATACACAGAATATTCCACATCTGAACTTAATACTGGCATTTCTTATCATCAAAACAGCTTTAAAGTAGATTAGGTAAATACACTATTAAAAAACATGAAATGTAATTTCAGTTTTTGAATATTTTTCCCATTAAGTATACACGACACTGCGTAGGTTACTACTTTTAAAATAGATACATAAATTACTACGATCTATTTCTAGGCATTTTTATAATGCATCTACTACATTAAAGTCCGAGAAAGCAATTTTCTCTATCTCAGACATTTAATTAAAATGTTTTTAGGAACTAGAAGAGATACAGAATCCCGGTGCAGATGTTTATACGAAGTGATAAAAGAGAAAATTAATTAACGAAACTGGAAAATATTTTTTTTGTAAAAAATATCTTACTAAATCAATTCGTATTTTCCTCTATGAAACCTCTATTGTTATGACCAAACTAAATTGGTATCAACATAGTCAAGCTATAATCATACAAAATATAATAATAACAATAATAACACAACTAATAACATTAATGTAAAAGGGACATCACAACAGATTAAAATTATACTATTCAAATAGTCGTCGTCAAAATAAAATACAATTAGAATTAAACAAAAAACACAAAATCAAACCGCCACTAGTTCCTCGACCATACACAGGGCGCGATCAACCAGATAATTCTTCAATTTTGATTTAAAACTATTTAAAGTTTTACAGGTACCTACGTATTTCTACAGGGAGTTCGTTAAAAATGTTTAAACCTATAATAATTGGGGGATTTGCCTACGGTGTCACATCTTTCATACAGTACAAAAAAATATTTTTTTGCCTGGTTGCAATATTGTGAATATCCCCAACCAAATTAAACTGGCACTTATTGGTGAAAATATATATCGACAACTGATAGACAAAAAGACCAGCCAGAGTCAAGAGACGAAATTTCCTAAACAAATCCCGACAGTGTGAAATCGCCGAAACACCAGCAATAACCCTAATTATCCGTTTTTGAGCAATAAAAACTTGATTTGACCCAGTGGATAAACCCCATAGACAAATTCCATAGGCCAATCTAGAGCCTACTAGGGCATGATAAATTGCAATTAACTGACCTAAGGTCATTACACGTTTTAAATTTCTGAATAAATAGCAAATTTAATTAAGGTAAATTAAGATATTACCTGTAGCCAAATAACAGATTTTTCCAGGATGCTGAGAAATTACAAAAAAATACGCAAGATATGTATATGCATTATGTAAGTATGTCCATCATTTAGAATTAAAATCCACATGATCTCTGACGTAAGATGACGTAAATAATATGTTGTTATAACAAATAATATTCCTAAGCTGTCTAACCGGTCTAACCTGAAAGTTGCAAGGTTGATATTTGACAGTTTTTATACACCTCTCTTTGTCTCGTTGTTTTCATTGTTATTTTTTTCCTGCATTTTCGTTAATTCTCATAAATTTTTGTTTATCTACCAGGAATTAATACCGTATATGCTTGGTAAGTTTGTAGCGCATTAATTGTAATGTCAATGAAAACAAGAATTGTTTTTTCAAATTATCATAATGGTGTTTACACTGGAGCATGATGCCTTTATTTTTAAGGCACATTACAGAAGTGGTACAAGAGAGGATAATGGGAATTGGAATTATTCTCTACAAAGTTGTATCGAACAATTCACTGAGGCGTTCCCAGATTTTGATATTGATTGCGATGCACTGAAACACCGCAGGCATGTTATAATACATCGTGTTAAAGATAAACATTGCTTTTGCAAAAGTAAACCTACTGCCAGACCTACAAAATTAACCGAAGTTGTCACACAATTTAGAAGAACTTCAAGTAGCTATACGAGAAGAAATAAATATCACAATAGAAAACCCACCAGAAAATTTAAAACGCAGAGTAAATATTTGTTTAGATAACAACAGAAACCACTATCAACATTAATTATAACTATTTTTCTGTTACTTACAATTAGTTGTGATCATTTATTATATAAACTTAATCTTTAAAATTTTAATTGTCAATATATGTAAATAAAAATTTCTGGGGAAATTTTATTTTTAAATATACTATTAAATGGGTTCGCATTAAGCGGTGTTCTAACATTACATAATTCTGAGCTACTCTACTCTCCTCATTTACCAGTTATAGATAATCTTTAATAATCTTATTTATAAATTCTTTATACTCATTTGGTACATCCATATTTGACTGCTTATTTTCCCCATCATTTACTTAAAAAAAAAGTCTTGACTACCTCTTCTATCCTAAAACTATTCTCTTTATCTTCCTCTACAATATATTCATTATTATCAACCATTTTTCCAACCATTTAATCTCCTTTTCTCCCTTATCATCTTATCCTTTTAATAGATACCTACCGCTGACATCTATATTTGGCATAGGTATAGACACCTTTACAATCCGTTATTTTTTATTTATGGTGATTTTACTGATTTAATACTGATTAACTCATTACAATTTCCTGTTTTGATGCAAAATTTTTCATTAATAAGACTATGTTCTGATCCAGTATCAATTAATGTGTTAACCACAATATCATTAATT
>SMLS01037426.1:0-13555 GCA_004785975.1 Popillia japonica | reverse complement strand
AAAAAAAAAGAAAAAAACAAAATTGGGGCACGATTAATTTTCAAAATTTCCTATTAATATGATTATTTCGTTGTATTTTTTTTTAATCGATGGAAGACTGATGAAAAAATAAAATTAAAAAAATATCAATATTTCTTCAGGTGCTTTTTGAATATAGGTAAATATAATGCAGGATATGCGCTGATGTAACCTCTTTATTTTTTATTTTTTGATTATGTAATTTAGGCTTTCCGTTTCTGCTATTTATTTTTTTGTACATATAATCTGTACAGTATATAGATGTATCTACTTTTTGTGAATAAAATTATTATATAAAGGTTGTTTTAATTTTCGGGGGGGATCCACATATATATATATCTCGATATTGCCTGTAAGTCTATCTCATCTGGTAAAAAAAAGGAAGAAAAAAATGTGTCTTTTCTCATAATAACAACATTCTCGAGAATTTCATGCAACTCTGTATTTCTTACGTGGGAATCAATTTGAACCAATTATGACATATAAGGATCACAAGGTCTGAGCGTTGTATACAACCTATCCTAGTCTGAGACACTCCAAAACGATAGAAATTGCTGTATGTAGACAGTAAGGATCATGCTAGAACTAAATAGGAACAATCCTGATGGTGTAATTGTGGGTTTTGATACACAATAACGATTGTAGCTCATACGGGACAAAGGACGCAAACTTTGTAACTTAAATTCTATCTTGTGTTTCAACTTATTTCCTAACGCTATAGGCGATTTTCTAAAGTATATGACAAATTCTTAGCACGCAAAGTCTCAATTTTGTCCTAATTTTGCTGTTAAACGTTCAAAGAAAACTGCATTAAAACTCTAATGTAAAAAGATGATTTTTTTATAATTTAGAATTAACGCCAAATTTGGTAACTTCAACGTCTGTTACTAAAAACTGTTACATATTTATACCAAGGACATCTGTCACAGGTTTATAAATCTAAAATTGTTTTTTATTATTATTAACAATTAATTAGTTAAAAAAATGCTAGTTTTGACTGATTTAAATTAGTAAAATTAATTTTCGAAAGTAATTATAAGTCGTTTAAATAAAATTAATTATTTCGGAACAGATTTAAACCCGAAATCTGTGATAACAGTTTTGTTATCACACCGTATACTCCCTCTACTACACCTTAAAGCGACCAATGGGATCCCGCAGATATGACATAAGACTAAATTTACCGTTATGCATCTGGACCAATCAAAAAATTTTAATTCAAAAACTTGAATTATTTAAAGAAAGGGATTGTTCTAGAAGTTTTATTCCTTAATAAATGCATTTTTCGAAAATTCTTGTAGTGTAAAATGGTTGTAGGTGTTTTCCTGTAGAAGAAAAATCGACATTTATTTAGGTGAGCTTAAATTAGCCATAGAAAGAAACATTTTTCTATTTACTTCGTTTATTTACAAAGCCAGAACAATACAAGCGTTGTTATACTACAAATTACTAAATGTGTGTTTTTTTCCCTTAATTTTATTATTTTTCTCCTTGCACCATCTTGTAAATAGATAAAATTTATTTATTTTACAGGAAAGAAACATTCATCCAACTAAATCGAGTGAAATATTTTATCCGATTTACAAAAAGATGCACATTACGTACGTATAATATATAATAATATATATTTTTAATTTTTTTTTGGGTTTACCAATATTATTTTGGTTTATAATTTAAGATCCTTGAGTTCACTAAACTAGGCGATTCATTCTTTCCAGTTTTCTTTTTTTTTTGTGGTGTGTCGGTTAGGATAGAATTAAAAATACATTTTTTTTGGTTTTGATTACACGGTGATGACATCAATTTCTTCTGTCGTTTCTCCCCATCGTAGAAATTAATTATTAAAACTGATTCGGCTAATATATTATTTACAAAATATCATCGTTAGGATAAAACGTGCTCATTTAAGTGATGTTCGGAACATAAAATTTACCCGATCACATTCATACACCTCACTAGATTAATGAATATAATTACAATAAAGAGTAATATCACAAAATGTGTAAAAAATGCAGTTCAGATCGAAGTAACATAAATGTGTGTAATAAAGGAATAAATACACTCACTTTCCTCCTCGTTTTCGAATTAAATCTCATCTTTTTCCCTTTTTTTTATTATTTTATTCACTATACAAAAAAATTCACTAACAGTCAAGTCACTCTTTATACAGGATTCTTAACTTGATTTTTTCAATTTTATAATAATATTAATAATTAGTTTTATTTCATTTATTATTCATTTTTGGATCGGATCATCATATCTGCATTTTTTTTTATTTTTAAGTTTCACGATATTTGCTTACGGAAAGCATTCGAAACACCTCAGCATGAATACGTGTCAGAAGTATGAATTCGAATGTCTTCGTATATAAAGCAAAGATCAACAAGTTCTACTTTCTATATTGTATAATGATTATAGTTTTTCTTCCTCGACTAATCTAAGATTATTCTTTTTTTTTTATCTTTAATTTCTATAATACTATAGATTTTTCCAAAATGAAAGTAATTAATACTAACAAACTGGCAAGGGGGCGAAAGGATTATTTTAATATTTTTTTGGGTCTATCGTGTCAGTCCGGGGAAATTATCAAATTATACGTACAATTTTTAGCATAGTGGATGGTGGTTCGGGACAATTAGATTCCATCGATTTAGATTGTCTTAGTGGGATTATCTAAAATAGAACTAAAAAAAAATGACTAGGCGAGGATACTCGATAAGATTATCTCATTTTTAATCCTCGGAAAGTAACTTCGTTGTCTCATCGAGTGCTATCGAATATCCTTCTTCGAAGAAAATAAATAAAATAAAAAATTTAAATCTATAAACATAAATATATTTTTTTTTCTACAAATAAAAACACAATCGCTAAAAATTGCACAATAGATCGAGGGAATAAAATCAATAAAAAAAATTACTAAATAGAATATTTACAATAAAAAATATACATTTCAGAGTTGGGAGATATAAACGAATAAAACAAAAAAAAAATTGCATTTCGGGGGATATATTCCTCGAGGGAATGAATACTTTTGCGATATTAAAAATTAGCAAATTAATAATATAATAACAAATGGTCGAAATATAAAATACAACTGACTAATTAATTAATTAATCAATTAATTAATATACAGAGCGTTTACATATCACATCACACAATATAACTTCGATTTCCTGGCTTGTCGAGATGACACCAGCGATGTGGTTTGTGGATTTTCCTTAAAACTCGGATGGTGCTCATTCCATTCTTCCCTTCTCCGAAGAGGGCTCTTAGAAGAGGGGGGACCCGTTTAGAATTGTTTTTCTTTTTTGTCGTTTTACATTTTAAATAAGTCTCATTGCACAGGCATAAAACTATTATTAATATATACTTTTTTTTATCATATTTTTCGTATTTTAATCCTTTTGAAAAACTTATACTTTTAATTTGTACAACACAACACAGTTTTCCTTCTATGGCGTTATAAATTACTTAAGAACTAGATAAAAGTGAACTAAAATGTTTCTGTCATCCTTTCGAATGGTTTATTTTTAAATATTTTTTGAATTATTTGTTTTTAAATTTGTAATGGCGTACGACGTTTCGTTTTAAATCTTCCCGCTGGGGAGCTAGCTTCCTTCTGTTTTGTTCGTTTTTCTTTCTTTTTTATTGGTAATGATTGAGAAACGGTGCTGGTTTTGTTTTATTCGTCGGATGTTAAAAACAGTTGAACGTGCAGCTTTTGTTTTAAATCTCAAATCCTGAAATGGGAAAAATATTTTAAAACAATAATCTTGCAACTTTGAAGTGTGTGATTCAATGAATGAATAAATGCGATAAAATAGAGACATCGAGTGCTAACAAAGCTACGAAAAACAGAAATTAAATTTATTCTATTCGATATAATTTAATTAAATTAATCATTAAGTGTGATATGATTTAAACTTGGAAGAACTCTAACTCGGGTGTGCTGCAAGAAAGAAGTCTTGAAGAATATAAATAAGTTTTGTTTTAAAAAGATAATCAAATTGAAGTAAAGGAATACACGTAAATGCCGGCGACTCCAAACACCACAAGTGTAAATTACATCATAAGATCGGCCGACCTATCAAGAGAATTTTAAACAAGACGGGGAAGTTGATGATCATCGATTTAAACAAGAAATTTTCGTAAATTGCAACCCTAACAGCCAAGATTATATAAGCTAAATTAGATAGAAAACATATCGCCAGTCTGTAATTTATCTTCAGAGAATTCTAGCAATGATGAATTGGATTTGTGGAATAAGAGTCTAAAATTTGGTATTTGTGATGCAAGAGTTCTAATAGACTCAATGGAGACTAATATTAAGAACTTCAGATTCTACAACTACAGATTATCACTAGATATAAAGAGCATGTAGCCCATTTTTGGTTTGGAAAAGTTGAATCTTCCGCGGTAGCGCAACATTTTATTAGGAAGGGACACATAAATAAATACGAGAATGTAATAAACCAGGAACCGGCAATTCTATGAAGTTCCGTCTTGTTTCAAATTATCTGAAACGGTCGGCCGTCCATAATAATGTATTAACGACTATAGTGTGTTTTATGGAAGAATAATTAAATTAAGATTAAAAAAAGAAAAACATCTACTAAACAGAAAATACCTGCTCTACCGTAATGAATCTGTGCCATTTGGCTCGGTGGAATTGGTGGCAGGGCTGGGCTGTGAACTGGACGACGCTCTTGCGTTGCCTCCGTGCGAATTCTCGTACTCCATCACTTCCTGATATATCAACTCCTTCCACTGTTCGACGGTGTGCTCCCTCTCGTCTACGCTATGATCGTACGGTGCAGGTGCAGGCTGTAAGAACGCACAAAATGACTATCAATAACTATTACTGTAAGGGCGGATTAGTTAGCTTAAACTTACTGCGTTGACTTCGCCTTCATCGTACCAAACGTTAATATACGGGTGCAACAGGGCGTCGTCCACCGATATTCTCCTTTCCGGGTCGATCACTAGCATCTTGGAGAGGAGATCGCGTGCCTGCGATGCTTTCAGTCTATTGTGTTCGTTGCTGTCCGACGGGAACAGCATGTCGGGGAACAGTTTCTCGAACGGGTAGCCGGCGTAGCGCGGTCTGTTCTCTACGTAGTTGCGCACCGTAGGCTGCAGTCTCACCATGAATTGGCTGGAGGGTGTCCCCAATTGCTCTAAAATAAATAAATAAATAATGAAATAGAAATATGCCTATTAGTGAGGTAATCTCACCTATAATCTTATTCCATTGATCAATATGATCTGTTCCCGGAAACAGGACCCCGCCGCGGATCATCTCGCCCATGATACAGCCGACGGACCAGATGTCCACGTTATCCGTGTATCCCATGCCTAGAATCACTTCCGGCGCACGGTAATACCTAGTTACGACGTACGGCGTCATCATGAACGTTGTTCCTGCTGTCCTGGCCAGACCGAAGTCTAATATCTTTAATGTACAGTCCGATTTCACAACTATATTGCTTGGTTTTAGATCCTGTAAAGGGGAATAAAATATGCAATATTGTATTAAAATTGTATATCGGAAACGCGCTTTGATTGGAGAGGAGGGTGGAAGAGGGGGGAGGGAGGGTAGACGGGAGGGAGCGACGGGGAGTGAAAAAAAACATGTGCTCCTATACTCTTAGAACATTTTTGATAGGGTTTACATCTGATGAATGTGAAGGCCACTCTAGCACGTCAACCTCATTTATTTGTTTCCGCACAGTACAGAGTCTAAATTTTCTTTTTTGTAGTCTTTTTCGGACAGGAACTGTTTCTGCGGTGTTCTTCGAAATCTCACGTCTGGCAGATCATCAACGTTTTTTCACGTCGGAATAACATTTCACCCACTTACTTACCTTAGACTTAAGAATTCGTCATGTATGTGCTTTGCAGCCGCTCTATAAGACTTTTGGTCCATTCCGATGCAAATACAGCAACTCTACTTCATACCGTGATAGGTCTTTCTCCGAACACTATGAAACGAAAACTAAGACTTCCTATATGAAGCATATAGACTAAGATTTGCCAAGGGTCTTCAATTTCTCCAAGGCTGGACCAGTGGTTCTTTAGCCTTCCAAACTCAAAAGAAAGTGGTCCCTCCAACCGCAGACCATTGTAGAAAAAAAAAGAAATGCGTCGCCACGATGAAGCGGCCACCTCCTTCAGGAGACTAGATGTCGAGCTCCAGAATTCTTCTGGTTAAAACCCTGGGAGGAGCCATGTCTAGTTCCCCCAAGTGCTGGATTAGTGGATTCTCCGACCTGGATACTCTTTGAAGCGTACCTCTGGCCAGCGCCATCGCATACTCGCTGAGGACTGCAGATTCAATATCGCGGTGAATTTGTGCGTTACTTAAGAATCAGGGCGCCACAACTATAATGTGTATCACCCTGTTCTGTAAGACATTGAGCCAGTTTACTTGCGATACACTGGCACTGGACCAGGTCAGCGCGCCATATGTAAGAATAGGTCGGAGAAATACCTTATAGATCATGAGTTTGATCTTCAGACTCGGGGAACTTTTCCAGCACAACAGAGGAGCCAGAGCCTCGCAGAAACCTCGCCGAGACATGAGAAAAATGGTGCCTGAACGTCAGCTTCGTATCAAGCACCACTCCCAGATATTGGACCTGCGATTCCTAAGATTTGCCGTACACACTGTTATCAAATGTCAAATATTTTGACGGTTGACTTTAGCGCCATCTCTCATTGATGAGGCAAAGTCTTTTTTCTTGAATTTTTTGCGTTTAATTGTAATTAATTAAAGACCTATATTGACTACCTAAGTAAATGCATACATTTACAAAGTTGAAACGATATTTCTAGCTTCTAAACCTTAAAATACGTAATTTAATACTATACGAAATTCCCCTTTTAGAGACACCACAATTTGATCCAACATGTTATTGTTTTCCATACTACACAATCAACATTGTTATTCTAGCAAAACTGGGATGTTTACGTCCCGGAGATTCGCTAAAATATCTACCCGCGCAAGTTTAGGGTACGCCCTGGATGTTTCGGATAGCAATTCCGCAGATTAGGTAGTAACCCTTGAGCAGTTACGCAAACCTTATTATAAAGTTAGGTCGCATGAAACTCTTCACCGGAACGATTTAGATAACCCATCAAAGTTTTAAGGAAATTAATATTTTAACTCACCCTATGTATAATTCCTGCCGAATGTAAGTGTTTGATGCCGCACAGCATCTGGTATAGCAAATAACTCATCCTCTCGTGGTCCAAATCCATTTGTATCACCTGACACAAATTGGCGTCCATTAGTTCCATCACCAGATAAACGTCTTGGAATTCCTCTAACGATCTTTGCGGAGTGAAAGCGTTTAAAAGTCCGATGATCTGTACAGGCCATCAAAATATTTCATTGAATCACAATCATTGTGAGATTTGGCGAAGTAATACTTACATTTTTATGATTAACTAACTTCATCAATTTAAACTCTCTATAAGCACGTTTTGCGTGGGTTACATTCTGGAATGGCCGACTTAGTTTCTTAATAGCTACATTTTGTTGCGTCACTGTATCCACTGCAGCGCTACGATGTGGGAAGAAAACAAAGAAAGAATAATATGAGTTTGTCATTTTTCTTTTCGGCGATTAGAATGAGGTATTTTTGTGGTATTGTGTCGTGATGTACCAGTAAATGTTTATTAGTCAGTGTTCCAGATATGATTACTTTTCTAAATACTATCACTACATAAATTTCTGAATTCGTGTATGAGCGTTACTGCATATCATTCGGTTAAAAACGACATATAGAATTTTTTCGTAGTAATAGCAATAGAAACGGAAATAATTATATAATATTAATTAGAATACATGTGTAATCTTCATAATCCCACTTACCATACTAAACCTTGGGCCCCGCCTCCTTTGGGCTCCAGGTTTACGTAACGCTGGGGTACCCAAAACTCAGTATCCCCAAATTCATGACGTACAAATCCCTCTCTAACTTGCATCTTTAACCGCTTTTTACGTCTACAGTTTTATCGACTATAATATGCACACTTCAAGAATATATGTATAAAAAAAAACAAAACGAGCAACAAAACTAGATACGACGGAGTAGTTTTTTTTTTTGCAAAACAAACAAAAGAAGAGGCAAATACGTGCGATTTTAACTAAAAAAGAGAAAAAAAAAGAAAAATAAAAGCTATGTATATTACGGAGTTTATATTGAGAGAAAAGATCAACAACGAAAACAACACAAACACAAAAAAAAACGTTACAACAAATAATACGCTGCATGAGGTGGAAGTTACAAAACGCTAATAAGGAGCAAGGAATTTTCTGCTGAGCTTATTATGATCAAGCGATGAAGCAGGCGTGGTGGGATATTATGAGGAAATTACGGAAGGAAGTTGGTCAATTCTCTAACCAAACAAGGAAATCATAAACATGTTAAATGAGCATCCCTTCTAGGTGTTGCAACTTCCACGTCATGCAGGATATATACCGTGCCTTCAAATTCTTTCCTTATTATAAAATTAAACTAAAAAATCTTGCTAATCTGAGGCGGCTTTGTTTCTTTACCACCACCACTCTGGCAGTACTACAAAAAACTCTTTAAGGCTAGCTTCTAACTGACAAGATATTGCCGCACTACGAGGACAAGTGTTGCAAAAGCTAAAGAAGAAGAAACTGATTGATCTTCAGATTAGAAGTGGAATTTTAGTAGAAAAACCACCTGGCCGCTAGCAACTCGCTTATCTACAGAATCTACCTTACACAACTTGATCAACAAGAGTAAAAATACAAAAATTATTGGTGTGCATTCATTGACTTTAATCCTGACATTGTGAGTTGGATAGAGCTCGTTAGACAAGGTATAGGAGCTAGTATAGGCGGCTTTACCCATGAAGCGATGCCTCCAAGTAGTACTTTATAGGCAATCAAGTGTTAGTTTTGTAGTGCTGGTTCCACTGATGAACTAGTAATCATTATAAGGCTCAAATATATCTTATATATGCACGCAGAAGGTTCTGTGCATAGCTTGGTCTTGATGCTTAGATAACCAAAACATTAATTAATATAAAGAAGCCGTGGTGTGGTTCAACAAAAGAAGTTAGCTGTGAGTAAGGCAGTTGCGTAGAACAAGAAGCCAAATATCTGGGAGTATGGCTGGATACAAACTATAGGTGCTCTCTGTGGTCTGTTGCCCAACATCGGTGGTCCAGCAGCATCCAAAAGAAGACCGATCGGCAGTGTCATAAACTCTATAGTGCTATACGCGGCGCCAATTTGGTACAAGGCGGCAAAGAACAAAAAACTATGTGCAAAACTAACAAGGGTGCAGAGACTTACTAATATAAGAATTGCAAGTGCATATAGAACTATATCGGCAGAAGGAGTTGGTATAATCGCGGCAGTACCACCGATTGAACTTCTAGTTGAGGAAAGAAGAGCGAGATACGATGGAGTGGGGAAAACTGCCGCTAGAGAAGCACTCTACGAAAGATGGCAGGACAAGTGAAGAAATGTCAGATATGCAGCGTGGACAAGAAGGCTGATTCCAGAAGTCCGAAAATGGGTTGAAAGACCATGTAGTGAAATGAGGCTACCTTACACAAGTTCTGTCGGGTCACGGCTGCTTCCGTAAATATCTGCATGATAGGCAATGAGCCAATTCCGACCAGTGTGATTACTGTGGAGCCACGGATGATGTGCAACACACACTCTTTATTTGTCCTAGATGAGAGTACGCACGAGAAGTATACATCCGGGAGTCGGGAGAAGGTTTCAATGAAACAACGATGATACGAAACCTAATGGCATCAGAAGAGCAATGATACCTGGCGTGTAGAACAATACGATCGATCATACAGACCAAAGAATAAGAACAAAGATAGAAGTGACAGCACCACACTGATGAAATGCGAGAACGAGTTCCGGTGTGGAAAGAATCTGACACAAACCATGATGTGGTAGTCTTATGCAAGATTTTCCTCTTTTACATTAAAAAAAAGTTTCGTAGAAAACATAGCCGCAATGGAAGCACTGCTAGATCTGATTTCCTTGCAGTTGCTGCTAACCTAACGGGACAGCTTCAAATTCAGATTTAGGTGATATGGCACCAGGCCGTGCTTGGGGGAAGTATATAGCCTCGAAAAGGAAGCAGCTACGTTAATTATATTGACTAATTGGTGTAGATTCTTTCTAGTTGATTGCAATCAGTCTAAAGTGACCGCAGTTAACTTCTGGGTTAACAGATTAGTTGGATTTCTGTTAAATAAAGGGAGACTTCAAGAAGGATTAGAGTCTATTAAGAGAGTGGCAATTTATGAACTAAAAGGATGAATTAACTGAGGATGAACTAAATATAAAGAGCAGTAGCGCAACATTTTATTGAGAAGGGACACGATATTGAGCTGCTAGCTAAACAGTTATTTTGATAGCTTAACGAGGAAAGTTTTTGAAGTCGCGGTATCAATAGTGATACTAAACATAATTGCACTGTCTCTACAGAATACATAAACCACCAATTTATACATTTACACTGAAATATCAGTCTCGAATATGTGCACCATATTCAACACTGATACTCCCATCAATAATAGTAATAATAATAATAAAAACAAACAACAAATACGAACGAATTTTAGCAAAAACAATCTATAACTATATAAAAATCGTATTAATAATTTTGAAAATTAAAACAAAACTAGCTAAATACCACAGAAATATGAGGTTATCTGTGTGTCTACACCTCTAAATTAACTTAAACAGAATAGATTTACGTTTAATTAATTCAAAAAGACAAACACGTGCATTTAGTGGTAGTATCGATAATGTGCTAAATACACGTTCAAAATATATCTATTAAGACAAAAAGTAATTCTGATTCTCTTACCATACTATACCCTGCGCTCCAGATCCTATAGGCTTTAGGTTTTGATACCTTTTCAGAATTGTAAACTTCGTGTCACCGACCTCGACGGTGTAGAATTGTGAATGTCGGGACATCTTATCAGTTTCGTCCCCGGTAAGAAACACTAACGCTGTCGTCTGAAACAAGGAAATTGTGAAGTGGGACATAGGTGGAGTATAATTAAATTATCCTGAAGATTATGATTAAAAAAATTATGTAAGGACGCAATTAGGTGTACCGCAAGGCTCAATCTTGGGCCCCCGACAGTTTCGAAAGTTTAAATTCATACATTCCATACACGAAGAAGATAGAAGATAGTTTGTTCGTAATATATCTCCACTCAAAACTCCTCAAAGGCACAAGTTCGAAATAATTACTTACAATTTCGAAACGATGAATGCGGAAGAGCTCGTCTTCCATTAACACGTTGCGCGCGTTCGGTAGCGCGGACCCGGCGCGCTAGAGTAATGAAAGCGATGATGATTATAAGCTGCTCTCTCCGCTTCCATGAATACCAATGAAGACATAATGGAATACTGGATGACTCGAGTCGGTCGCTCCTCTTTACTCTGTATCTCCCGTTCGGAGACCAACCACCTTATGAATATTACCGTTATATAAACATAATCTATATCTGATGAGATTAAGAAATTTGACAAACTCTCTTGTGGGATTTAGAAAAATATCGGGCTTGGCAAACAATCAAGAAATTATTCATCCAATGTCAAGTCGGATTACTGTTAAAATCAGAGGATATTGGGGATATTACAGTGGAGAACTTTTCGAAATATCCCGCAGCGTGCAATGCCATCAAATATTCAGGTGGAAAATCCGCAGAAATGAGGCGAATTTACCCGCCGACCGTATGTGTGAGCGTGCGAAAAAAAAGGGCGCATATATGTGTGTAGGTTCGGTTATACGCTTTGAACCGACGTTAACGTGTATACGTACCTATCGATAGATTTATCTGTGTGGGTGCGACGAAGATAGGCGCAACTATAAATAGAAGAAAGTGAATAATTTACAGGCGTTCTCTTGTTTAGTTACATTTTTCATGTCAACGGTAGATGGACTTTTGCAGGGACTGGTTTTTATAGTAACGTTTAATTGCACGGAATGTGTTCTGTTCTTTTGTTGGCTAAGTGTTGTGCGAACAATACGGTGAAGGGAGGTCTTGTTTATACAAGCTGAAAGATTTATTGTTGTTTCCGTAATTGTTGCCTTTATTCTTCGAGAAGCTCTTCGAGAACATCTCGCAAGCGAAACTCAAAGTAGCACAGCAGCCTGTTCAGAACTGAAGACAGAACTTGCCCAAAAAGAAAGTGCCCACAACTCCCCATTTTCCACAGCCCTTCTAACTTTTATTTGTTTCCAAAAATGAAGATTGAAACCTTAGCCGGTTTTAGCCACCGTGAAAGGCGTTTAGAAAAAAAATTAAATAAACGTAGGACGTGCTTGACAGCCTTCAGAAGAATGAAGGTCCTATTCGTTGTATCGATTCGGAAGAAGAGTAGTTTGAAGCAGGTCTACTGCTGGGCAAGAATGAGATCGTTGTCCGCAAAGACGAAAGTCAGTAAAGTGAGATTTAAAGTGGGAGTGTAATTTGTGTTGATGCTGCGAAATTTTTTTGGAATTTTGACCTTTTTGTCCCTTAGATTTGATTTTTCTTGGTGAAGGAGGCGTTCTACGCTATGTGAAAGAGGCCATAATAGAACAAATGTGCAGGTTATAGAAAACACCAACAACAACCCCTTTAGAACTGGTGGCAGAGTTTGCTCTAAAACAAGATGGCTACCGTCCCTCACCTTCCATAGCTCTATAACATCGTTTTGTTTTCAAAAATGAAGGTTGAAACTTTAACTGGGTAGAGGAGGTGCTGCTGATTTTGGTAATACTACAGCACAAAGTTTATCCTGCAGTTGCAGTTGTGGATTGTAGCTTTGACAGCAACGTCTTCATTTAACGGACTTTGTGTGGAACTCATTTGTATTTGTGAGTGAGATGGAGTTCATTTTCACAAAATAAAAGAACGCTAACTTGATAGTAAAAAATCTAACTCACTCGATTTAAAGATACATATATTCAAACACACTTTATAATATCTAGTAGGCAGAACGACAACGATTTGACTGGATCACTGTAAGGTAAATTGGTGTAAATTCCTAGACGTCTAGATAAATATTGGCGTGGGTCCATGTGGATCAATGTAGTCGACATTCCAGACAATTTACGTTTAGCGTTTCGGTTTACTTTGACAAGCTGTACGAGCGATTTACCGGGCGTAATTCGTCAAGTAACACGCGACAGATATATCGCCTTCGTAAAATGTAATATTCACTTAAACCTCTACTTACCAAGAGTGGTCCATTTTTAGAAAAATTGCTTTAGGACGGGTGCATGTAGCAGATTCTGAAAATTAAAAGAGAAAAATCTGAATTAGAAATAAATTCTCGGCGAAACGTTACAAATCACATCGATGTTTTTACATTCTACTGACAAATTATGGAGGAAACAATGTCGACGGGGAATGTTGGAACGGTTCCAAGATAAATACGCAGCAAGACCGCCGAAGAATGTTGATTCTTTCGTATGGCAGGACACCATTGACCTGGTATTTGTGGAATTTCTCCGAAAAAAAA
>SMLS01037423.1:0-10865 GCA_004785975.1 Popillia japonica | reverse complement strand
GAGGGACACTTTCCTGTGTGTCCTTGTGGGATAATCTCGTTTTGGTTTGATTTAGTTCTGGATTTGAAGAAGATGCTCTTGCATGTTATGTAAAATCTGTACCACCTCCTGTAGTCTACATTTACAATGGAATGGGTCCAATTTCAAGTTTGGTATTCGCTCTACTCCTATGGGAGGTTCTCTTCATCCATCCTTTTAGGATGTCGCCACACTTTCTCAAAAAGTGGGCACATATTAATGCTTAGATAAATGGTCAAGAATAAATTGGTTTGCACAATCGTTAGACCACAACGATTGATACGACATCCAAAACAAATTATGGCAAACTGGTATGAATATTTTACGATCTTTTGGTGCGAATCTTTTACCAGCAAATTGTGTGGCACGAATTCTTTAGTTTTGAATTCAAGTTGCCAATCTTTACGACATATCCCAAAAAATTTGCGATGCACTTAAGTTTTATTCCGCCAAAAGAGGAAATGATTCTCTGGATCAAAATTTAGAGATGATGGAGTGTAATAAGTAGTTCAACTTGACGTGGTGAACCTTGGATACCGTCCAAAGGCGTGAACTACAGAACTATAAACTAACTGGCTACTACACTATGGATGATAAATATTGCTGCAAAATTTCACATCCACTGACTTCACAAAATTGGGACGGGTTTTTAGTTTGGGATTATGATGAGGCAAAAGCTTTACATTACAAATTCCACGTTATGTCACATTACAGTTGAAAAAAATCAATGTAATGCTCACTGTTTACTTCAGTCAGAAAGATTGAATGCCCTCTAGAAGCTGTCAAAGTGAACAAAACGTGTAACCAATAGGTTTGGAAAGGGCTATGGGATGCAATGGCTAAGAAACGATTACAATGCTAGGAAAGGATGCTACATCACAAATTACCTTACGGCTTCTTATTAAATAACATTTTGGCAACCTACAACTGACGCTTGATTTATCGCCCTATGACTGACCATTATTTCACTATTATTTCACTATGTAATGGAACTTTTCGTGGCACTATGTTTAGATAAGCCAATAACACGAAGTAGCAAACGTATAGATCGAAAGGAAGAGAGATATGGAGAAAAAAGGAGTCCTACAATTGGAAATTGTTTTGAATTCATTAAGCAGATGATGTAAAAGGGCAGTCTTTGTAGGATTAATTACACAACTTACAATTAACAGGCTTTTGAATCTTATTCGGGTTTAGCTTAAATCTAAAAATGAAGATACTCAGTTTCTTAATTTTCTAAGAAGATTTCTTCCACAACTTCACCTCAGCTACATCTACACTTCAACACACACGCACACACAGATCCATCTTTAGAAGCGTTTAAACATCCAGAGTAGAATTAATTTACGTTTACCTGGGGTATCAATCAAAGGCACCGTGTGAAAAGAACACCAACCCCTTAACAATAGAAGACTTCAGACCTGCCAGCCAGACAGGTGTACATAATTCTATTTTTATGATCTTACAACATTCCCTGTCGTAGTGTTGTTAGCTTTAGCGGTCTGTTTCTCTGAAGAAACAACATTTTAATGATCTTGAAGAAAAGAAAAAAATTAGTTAATACTCTAATAATTTTCGGCTTAACATACATATGTAGGTGTATTAATAAGAATAAAAAACAACTCTACACTATTTTAGATATTTTTTTCGTTTTATATTTCGCTACTAAAGAAAAATAATTGACAATTAAATGTTTCTGATAAAATTTCTGTTCAGATATCTTTAACACAATCAGGTACACCTATTTTATATAATTTAACTACCTGTTCTCGATATTTTACGCGTTTCACACCATTATGTCAATGTAAGAAGTTGTTTTATCCAATTATTTCGGTAGTAACTGTAAGATAAATTTGTTCTGGGATAAGATCTTAATTTTCCGTTTTATTACCGTTTTTTAATAGGAGTGGAGAATTGTGAGAAAATATTGTTTTAATAAAATAACGAGTTCTAATTATGTTTCAGCAGTAAAAGACAATCCTCAATATTAGCCGTGTAAGAATTACATGGCTAACATTTTATATATGCAGAGATAAACCTAATATATATTCAAGAAGACGGGTTGATGACAGAACCCCCTCCTCAGAAGAATAAAAGAATAAAACTCGATTCAAATGTTAATTAATAATCTCTTTCTTTGTCTGGTCAGATGCTTCGGGAGAAAAGGAAGCGGTAAAAGACGAATTTCCAAGGGAGGTGATATTAATACGTTTCGTGCTTCCCGCGGCGAATAATATGAAGCGTTTGATTAGTAAAGGGTGCCGTCACCGCGACTAGAGGAGGGAGGGTGGCTGGGGTCGACCACGTGGCGTAAAATGCATGTTAGAAGGGTGTCAGTGTCAGATCTGGCTTTCATCATCTAGGAAATATACACACGCACGTATATGTGTACGTATTATAACGCACACGCCGTTAGTGGAAATGTGGGGGCTGGTTAGCCATATCGTTGAGTTCTGTCTGGGATATACGGTCGTTCCTTTAGTACGGTAAATCAGCGTAGTTAGTATGGTGAAACGAAAAATGGAGTCGTGTTGAAGACAAGAAATTGTTTACTTAAAAGAACAAAAATACTATTCCTTCAAAAAATGGATAGCTCACAATTTAACAGTGCCATATCGTCCTCAAGGCATTACAACAACTTTACTCTTTCACCTATGCCTGCGGGTAAGGTGGGCAATGCACTTTGGGTGAAATGGTGAAGTTACTTTATACCACATTTATGTGATATGGATTCATATTTAGATCATTCTTTTTGCAGTCAAAGTTGACAGCTAAGACATTTGATCCAATCTACGCCAAGTGTATAGTTGACTGCGCCATAGACAAAAACACGTAGGGGAGAGGTAGTAACAGTGAGACGCAAAAGTTTGAAGTCATATACATATTTGACGTAAAAAATCTTTAAATAGTTTTGAAATTTTAATCTAATTTAAGGAACATGTTTAGGAACCAAATAGTAAATTCAACTTTAGAAAAAAACTAATAATAAAATTATAAAAAATTAAACAAAAAAAGAATTAATTGTCTCAGGGTTCTAACTCAGGTCGGAACAATGAGACATCTACCGAACGTTCAAATAACAAAAGTTTATTTCAAATTTCAATAACCCTTTCTGTCGTTTTGTCAAGCCTTGTGCTAGGGGAGGGGGGCAGAATCAAATTTGATATGTTTTAGGGGCATTAATGACACGTCTGGAACAGTAGGTTTAAGAAAAGTGTCATAACACTTCTTGCTATTTCTCAGAAACTTACTATGTATACTTCGTAAAAAATATACGTAAAAAACAAATTCCAGGGCTTATTGTATAGAAAATAAAAGAGTGTGTGTAGCCCATTTATTTTTATTGTCATCAAGGAACAGTGAGACAGTCTCTGTGTTCCGACCCCGGCTTTGTCTCACTGTTCCTAATTCACGTGATTTAGAAAAATGAAAATTACAAAAAGAAATAAAAAGTACATTCAACTCTCATATGCATTGATATGTATATGTCTGAATATCATATGTACACATTTAGTCAAACTTACATAGAATAAGTCACGCTGCTATGAATAAAATTACTGTAAAACGTGAGCGTATAATTTACTACTACACATATTATTTACCTATTAATTGTTAATTGAATATCTTTCTGCACAAACTTCATCAAAATTTGGTTAGGTTGTGATGACGTATTCCCGAACAGCGCATGACCGTTTCGAAAGTCAACTATTGTTATTTTCAAACAACGTATTTGTCTCACTGTTCTAGCCGTCTCACTGTTACTACCTCTCCTACTGATCATGGGTCATCAAATACTTTACTGAAATAGCTAAAGAACGAAGATCTTGCTGGTTATAAATGTTATTATGTTTTGAGAATTCCAGATTGCACGTAAACAGTTAGATGAACTACTGGAACAGGTAGACAACATGCTGTCAAAACAGGTGACGACAATAAGGATAGCAATCCAATTAACTACAAAATTAGAAATAACTTTACCCCTTAAATTGGCAAGCAATTGTTTTTATTTTAAAAATTCTATTATTTAGTGTAGATGTCAAAAATGGTAGTAGAATACTATTTTTGGTGCGATATATTTTTGGAAAGATGTGCAACTCAAAATTTTGAGTTGTATCTCTAGGGATACATTGCCAAAACTGCATACACTAAAGAAAAATACACATATGATTTTAAAACCTTTTATTTGTTAAAATAAAAATCTACAAAACAATTTCTAGTAGGTACAAGACATAACCTCACATTACATTTGCGACAAACAACATATGTTTGCCCAGAAATACAATTCTAACATCTTCCTTTTTCTCGAAATATTGGAAAATGAGCCAGTTTGTCGAATCTGCTATCATGATGTTGAGGTCTTGGTTGCAGTAGTCTTTTAATTTTTTTTTATGGTTGTGGTGCCTCTGAACTACGACGACCTCTTTTTACTTTGTTTGTGTAAAATAGACTTTGTGCGACTCTTATTCTAAATTTTTTTAGTCGTATAGCCTGTTTTTGATCTTCTAGTAATTTACATTCCCGTCTATAAAGGAGCCATGCGTTATTAAGACATATATATGAAGAACCTGCGAAAATAAGCCCATATACCATATAGGGGTTTTCGTGCCAGTTCTATAGAGAGCTGTTATATTGCTTTACTACTTGTGGACAGACTATGTGAACTTTACCGCCTCCTGCTTTTGAATACCTTTGAACTGTTTGAGTTGGATTAGCTGCCATATAAGAACTGCAAAAGACAGCATCTTTGTTGTCGTACCACTTGATAAGCACGCGCCGATTTTGTTATCAACCTTTTGGTCAAAAGATCCTCGGCCTTATTTTCGTAGATCTATGTCCGATTTCAGTTGACAACCTCTAAGACGGTTTGGCCTTATAGTCCCCAAACATGATATGCCGGACTCATCACGAAGGTAGAATGCAAGCTCTGGAATCGTGAAAAAATTATCAAAATAAACAACTGACAAGGGTTTGTCTTGAATTGAAGAGCAAAGTGCAATAACAACCTTGGAACCGAAACCTAGACCTTCTTCAATTTTGGAAAAATTATGATTCCTGAATGTGTCTTCACCTCCATACGGGATAAAATCGTAAATCATGCCAGAAATTCCACACCGTGCGAAAATTTTAAAGCCCCATTTCTTTAGATTGCTCTTCAAATACTGCCTTCTTGAACCAGCTTTGTTACCTTTATAAGGCACCATCATTTCATCAACTGAGTTTCGTCGTTCTGGCTCAATTTTTAAACAATTTTCTCTAACTCTTTCAAGAAGAGGTCTCACTTTGAAATAACGATCATTGCCAATTTCTTTCGCTGTTTGCGAAATGAAGATTGCGTCGCAATACCTGATACCTTTTTATCGGCAAAATATCCGCAACTGGAGCCCAACGTGTTTCTTCGGCCCAGTAGTCAGTGTATGCTGGCAGATGTACAACACCCATCATAAGTTCAACCCCTAAGGAAGTTTCAATTTCGTCGTGATTTGTGTCGATGCATTTGCCGAACTCCTGAGTAGAATATAAATTGGTTTGTGCTACTATCAGATCTATGATATCATCGCCGAAGAAGGTCATAAAATATTGTAAAGGCGAGATCATATGGCTTATCCACAGCAGCATTGATTGGAATGTCTTTCATTGTCGGATTTAGCAGTTTCTAATTTTTTTCTAGACTTTTTTCTTGGCGTCTCAAGTGGCTTAATAAATCCAGACGAGTGGAATGTATTTGTATCAAGAGTGGAGTTGTTTGCGATGCCATGCATAGCAGGGTCAATGATGTCGCCACCCTCTTCAACTTGTACTGAATTTTCACGTAGGTTTAGATCCTGAAAAATGTATATTTTATGTTTTATTCATTAAAACATAGTTAGTCCTTAACAAAAATCTTTTCTTTTCGGGTACCAAAAACTATTGAAGATTAGAAAGAAATTGTAAAGTATATCTTCAGCGCTGGAATTTCCTTAGATGCTGAGGCTATAGTTGATGCAGATTATTGCTTCACTTATGGCACTTACGTTGGAGGAAATGGCCGAGTAAGTGAAAGTGCACTTTTTTGGAGATAGTACTCTGAATATTGCATTGGAAAAGAACACCATTGGGTTTCCCGAGAACTCTGTAATCGTCTTTCCTTCCAAGAGCCGATCTTGTAAAGCCTTCCAGTAAGGAAGGACTAAATGATAAAACAATATTCAATTATCGTCTTTCTCGTGCCAGATGAGTCAGTTTTGGCGTACTTGCTTGGCGATTTAGAGTGTTTTCAAGATCAATTGAGTTGAAACCCGATACCATTGACAAAGCTGTTTGGGGTGCCTTTTACAAGGCTTTTTACAAGCCGACTTGTTATCTTGTAAACTCGTCCCGTGTATTTGAGCCTTTTTTGCTATTTCCATTGGAATTCGCTTTAGTTATGGCTTTTCACTTGACAAAATGGTGCAAAATGGTTCTTTAGCCACAAAAAGGTAGGAAAATTTCAGTTGGTGCGCCGTCTTTCTCCTTACTCTCAATTCTTCTGTTAGGGCAGGCGACCCATCTGAAGTATTCGTTTGCGATTGTTCTATTAAGCGTTGACTACGAAACGCCATAGTTCTTTGACGGTTCATTCAGTCTTATTTTATGTTATACTTCGTTTACGGCGTTTTTAAGTTGCTCCTCTGTCCAATCAACACAACTCTATCCTTGGTTTTAATCACGTGCACAATTAACGTATGATTATGAATTGTTGACGATCAGACACAAGGAAACATCTGCTTACCAGAGAAAAAAATTGAGCTATTATACGTTTTGATTAAAGATTTAAAATGTTAAAGATATTTTTGGTAGTAGGTGCAGCTGTAGTGGCTTCAGAACCTGTCTTAATTATCAAGATTACTAAACTGTCTGTTTAAATATCTTCCTATGGGTTTACACATTACGTCATTGTAGATTTTGCTACGATGTTAATTGTATCCCAACAGCTGTTTAAACCCCAATTCAGTAAGTATGCATTCAATCCTATTTATGATATAGTCACCCTAATTTTCTCGCATTAATATATACCTTACACAGTAATAAATATAAATCAGATCGTTAAACGCAATTGCCTACCTGTGGTTACAATATCGGTTACCAGCAAATAACTATTAGCATTACAAGTCCATCAGCATTACCAGAACGAAATATCGATCTGTGTACTTTAAAATAGAATTATTTCCGTCCCTCTGTTTGAACATCAACCTGTAATATTTACAAAATTACTATTTGCACTATTTACTACTTGAGTATATAATTTCCCATAACTTTAGCACTAAAATTTGATATCGTACACCTTGTTGCCCGTAAAAATGTGCGCAATGTATATAATATTTAGCCGCATATATGTATATATTACACACCAACATGTTCTAAATTATCGTATTTTAAAAGCGTACCAGGCGAGTCAAGTGTGGAAACTCCTTTGACATATGTTTCTTCTGTTCATGCGTGTTATGCTAAACAAGACATTAATCAACGGGTAAAATGGGAGCTAGCTGAACGTGCTAGTGAAAGGTATGTGTATATGACCAGGAATATTTTCACTGTAAAAAATGTTCTCGTAGACAATCGTGTCGATGACGAGGGCTAGAAAAAATGAAAATAGAAAACGGAAGATTTAAAAGAATGAGGAATGTATATTGTGTTGAATGGATAGACGTTTCGTTACACCTGCCTAATTACATTTCTGGACTTCGGAGCTAAAGAATATAAAGATGCATTTTTCTGAATGCATTTCCGAAAAGTACTTTTTCTCAAATCAACTTGTTTAAAGCTCTATGTGAACCACCAACGAAGTGAAACAAATTTCCTGTATCTTATTGTTCTCTTAGGACGGTTTTGAACAGGATATCAAATCTACAATCATTACCTACTTTATGGCGACTGCTTTGCTGCTGCTTTCGCTACATTAAGTTATCTAATTGCTAATCGTGCAAATTTTGCAAGATACTCAAAGTAGGTAAAACTTTTTGACATATATTTCATATTGCACAAAATTTTTTATTTGAGATTTCTACATTTTTGACATTTATCAAGATTCATCGGTATTTCTCAACATTTCGTTGGTCTATAATATATGTATGCTCTTGGCTCATGTTTTCACATTTCCCTACACCTTCATTTGTGCTAATTTTTTGAGATTTTCTAACCTATTCCAATCTTTTTGTTCCCACAGGTCTTCACCATTTCTAAGCTTTTCTGACATTTCTCAATTTTCAGTATGTTTTAACAGGTTTTAATTTCAAACTTTTATCATTTTTCCACATGGGCATTTAATATAATTTCTTTTTTCTTTAATTCATCGAAAATGTCGGAATTGTAGAAAAGGTACAATCACAGGAAAAAAATATTTTGAGTATCTTTGAGCAAAAAACTCTACCTTTTGCCAGAGTAATTGAACCACTCAATTATTATTTTGGTTGATTTCACCCAATGTTTATAGTATTTACAATATTACAGATACTGCTCAGAATAAATTACTTGTTTGCCAACGTCTGAAACTTTCCGAATACAACTCATTGTATATATTTGCTCCATTTTCTGTCGAGCCATTACTTTTTTCCATATGTTTTAGCGGTCCATTTTGCCTTCAACAGTCCCAACCCCCTATGCCCGTCATTTCTTTGTTGCCTCATCCTTATCTGTCTCAATTATAAATAAAAACATTTAAATCATTTACAGCAAAAAAGAAGACTCCACACAACAGGAAAACACATTGGACTACACACTAAAACACTCAGATGTATAAGGTGCTATGCCCTTTACTGTATAACGTCTTTGAAGATTTAGGTATTTATAGCCAATGCTTAACAACATTCGACGATTGCTAAAGACTATGTCAAAAAATATTTATAAGCTAATATTCGACAAGATATTGTCTTAATCTGATGATAAAGAAAATGTTTTTTTCCTTACATTTTCAACAATATTCCTAGTTTGGGCGCCCAACAGTAGATCAACTCCTCCAACACCTTCAACCTGCTCCAATTCTAAAAGATCTTGGATGTGAAAGTTCTTCTGGCGAGAGATTTTTGCGTGGATAATTGATCAGTACAGCAAAATGTGGATTTCGTATTCTGTAGATTTAAGCTTCAGATTTTCAGTTTACTACCATGAAGGTGAATAGTTTCTAATTCAACCCCTCCACAATCTGCTGTAACCCACTAAGATTTTGGAAGTCAAAATCCTTCAAGCCAGAGGTTTTTTCCATCACGTTTCTGATCAGTAAAACATTAGAGACATTGCAAAACTGCTTATCAGTGCTTATATCCCGTCTGAATTCGCCTGTCAGCACATCCGCAGTCTGCGTCGCATCCGTCGCGTGGATCTGCTGATAAGGATCCGGTAATCCGATCGATGATCTAGCATTCTTATGTGTAATGGAACTTTTCGTGGCAAACCCTCCAAATGCCCTCAAATGCCCTCCAAATGGAGATACTTTTAAGGATGCTTTTGGCCAGTTTCCTACCAAGTCAGCTTTGTTTAGCACACTTGAGGTGTTCTATGATTATGGACGTTGCTAATGCATCGACTAGATTAGATTAGATTAGGCGTCCTCTTTCACCGCGACCTTCCCGGTCTATTGTGATCCCCAGTAAACCTAGAAGGCGCTCTCTAACTTTGCCCTCTTTATGAGACTTAACGTCCTTGAGAGCGGCTCCTGTATGTAGCTCTCTGCTGTGGGATATTCTGTGTCCAAAATAAGAAACCTTGTCCTTGCCAGGCCTACGCAGTGGCACAGTATATGGACCGGCGTTTCTTCCTCCTCCTTGCAGAATCTGTACATGGCATCTTCCGCTAATCCTATATTGTACCTATGCCTATTTAGTCTACAGTGACCTGTCAACAGACCTACTAACAATTTGACAGTTTTCCTGTCTTTATCTAGCAGGTCTCTTAGTGAATTCAGGCTTCTGTTCTTTTAGGAACTCTTTTGTCTGTCTTTGCCCAGGTGATCTCTGCCACCAGGCCCTGGACCTATTGTGTATCGATTCGTTGATGGATTTCCTGATTTGTGATTTAGTGGTGCCGAAGGATGGGCCGGGCCCGACGAATTGCCTCGATGATCCTTGTCTGGCCAGATCGTCTGCCTCCTCATTTCCCTTCACGCCCTCGTGGCCTCGTGGGCCAAAGTTAGTTTCCTTTGGGAACCCACCTCGTTTAGGGCATTAACGCAGTTCCAAACCAGTTTGGAGTCAACACTTGCTGAACTAATAGCTTTAAGTGTTGCTTGGCTGTCACACACACACATCACAGTTCAGCCACTGCATAACTCAACCACAAAATTCGTGTGCTCGTTGTGGTAACTGTGCCCAAAATATTTTGTATGAAGTTACTAGAGGAGTCACTGCTCTGCAAGACAGATACACGGTGATCAAATGCTGCCCAAATAATGTTTCTATAATTTCTTTTAACTTGGGCACCAACATATTCTAGCAAATCTTCGAAAGTTCTCAAATGAAAAAATTGAGCTTTGGAGCCGTAGAATAGAATTTTTTGGTCTACAAGTCAGTAAATGTGTAGTAGTGTGTCGAAGGTGACACAAGAAATCCAAAAGGATAACGCAGCTTCTGAATCAGGAATCTTCTTCATGGATGAGAAGCGTTGAAAATCAACCAATAGATCTTTCCAAAAGATGAATTTCTGAGCATTGAAGAAATTGGGATGGTGACATTGCAAAACCTAACAAGATTAATTGCTTCAACTATTTTGGAAAAATTGGATCAAGGCCTTATAGCAACAGTGTGAGATCCAGCAAGAGATTGATGAAGAACTGGTTTGTTACTACTATCTACAGAAAATGATTTATTGTTTTGGATTGTTTTAGATTTATGAAACCG
>SMLS01037396.1:0-15255 GCA_004785975.1 Popillia japonica | reverse complement strand
AACAAGAATAGCGTTTCGTTCTATAGCACCAAAAATTTTAACAAAAGTGAAGCAGTCTTTTCAAGAGAAAATTCGTTTATGCCTTAAAACTGATGGACATCATTTCGAGCATTTGTTAAAATACTAGTTTTTTTTACTGTTTAACGTTATTTGTTTAATAAAGTTTTATTTACTTAGAGTTACGAGGTTTTTTCATTACTGTGAAACGAAACCAATCAAACGATTAGTTTAATAGGTATCTAGCCATTTGTTTCCATCAAAACCTACTTTTGAGAATTAAATGGTAGGAAATTAATGTTTAGAATCAAAAACTATAAATTACTAAAAAACTAGAAGAGATGGGTATAGGGAACCCTAGTACAGTTTTAAAAACAATTGAAATTAGAATCTAAATGCGGTCATAAATACAGGGTGTTCCATTTAACATAAGAGAATTACTTGCCTATAACATTCAACCAAAAAGAAATCTTGTTTTTAAACACCCTACATAATTTCTAAATATCAACTTTAATTAGTTATAAAGTTTAATCCTTTGAATAAACAATAAACACAATTTAAAATATTTGGCTCAATCATGTAAAACAGAAATGCCTCTTAAATTTTTATCTACATTTTCAAAAATATTAAAATATCTCGAAAACTGGTTGAGTTAGGTATAGGGAATATAACAGTAAGTAGCCTTTATTTACCCTACAGTATCAAAATATCCACGAATATACAGGGTGTTCCATTTAAATTTTCATAACTTTGGCACGTAACTTTTTTTTGGATCGCCCTGTATATTTCCAAATAATTTTGAAAATGTGCTCTTAATGAACCTACACAACCTTTAGTAAAAAGATTTTTAAAATACTTTACCGTTTCTCGTATATAAACCGACGGGAATGTGGTTCCCCACCCTGTATATATCCTTTCTGTGGATGCCCTCCACAGAAAGCTCAAGAACCGGATGTAACATAAGATACAATCACAGAAATATTGCAGGAACAGTATTTGGAAGTGCTTAGTTGTTAGAACATATCTGGATTAAGATAAGTTAAATTTAAGTAGCTAAATCATAGGGAACGCAGGTTAGTTTAGATTTCTTTTTAGAAAAATGCATGTTGATTAGAATAATATATGTATTGCATCTACCCATTCTTTTTTACATGTAGAGTTTAAAATTAAATCTTTCAACATTTTTAAATAAATTGAACAGCTCGATAAGTTAGGTTGATATTTTTGTTTAGAACTCAACGTAACATTACAATATATTTATAATTGGAAAATTAACGACTATTATAGCAAAAGCTACAACTAACAATAAGAGCATATTCACTAGGGCCAGGGATAAATAGCTTTTTTGTGGCTTTTATCAAAATTAATGTCGATGAAAAGAAGAGGGGCAGAAGAGATCACAAATTTGCAGAATCCTGAAGGTATCTAGGGGCTAGAAAAATGGTCAACGACTTATAAACTGGCAATGTGCTACGATAATATCTCCTCGCTCATCATCGAGAATTTTTCTATGTAGAGACTAGAAAAGGCTATAAGTAAAGCGACAAAACTGCAAGCGATTTGTGTACTTGTCATAAAACGATCTATTTGAAAGACAAAGTTCAAACTGATGCTAAACACCGAGCTACGCGTTTCGAGGAAACCGCATTCGCGACAGCACCACCGACAGATGATTTAAGGAGTCTACGATCAGACTTTAGTTTCTATAGATAGAGTAGGCCCGGCTGACAGAAAGGGAGAAAACTTCGGAAATCATACAGCCAGAGAAAAATAACCTTCCTTCCAAGATCTAGAGCATCTGCCAGACATCGCATTTGCACATCTCTGACCAATTCTGTCAGTAAAACACTCTTTGACCGCTTGGAACTGTCTCGGGTTAGCGATTATCTCATTATCTGTAAGCCCGGAAAGGATCCTATGTTCTCTCACAATTTGCAGCCCACTAGTATCTCTTGTCAAACGTACAGAGTACCTTAGACTTATTTTAGCAACATCGTCTCTTGCACGATATAATGAACATCGGTTTGATCAGTTTTTGGATATTATATTTCTATATTTGATATTACTACTCAAAAGTTATCAAATATGTGATTAAACAGGCCTATTTAGCAGGTGATTGGGTAAAAATAAACGAAAATTCCTAGAATGCATAATGTGGTTGTCATTATATGTTCTACTACTATTTCCTTGTGTAGTTATTTTTATCAACATACTAGTTGTCTTAATTTATATAACAAACTGTCACCATTGTATTAATAAGTAATTTTCCATTTACTAATTCAGAAATTGTTCTCTTTTTCGAGTGCTAATTTTATAGGCAACGTACGCAAATAGAGATCATCACATACATATGTATGCCTACGCATATCATTAATAGCAAATTGGAAATTTGTTCTTTAAAGCGTGATATTACAGAATTAACTTTTCCGATCATTATATTAATTCCATCCGACGCATGTTAAATTAGATTTTTTTCTGTTTGAAATAATGTCCTACCGAAGAAATTTACATTTTTATCTTAAAAATTTACTGAGATAAATCCGTCCAAACTTGCTGTATTTTCAATAGTAGGGTGTAAGATTGTAGTTATCTTAAAATGTTTATCCTTGGGCTCAGTTTATGAATGATATGAATTAGAAAGTCGAAATTGTTCTGTGGTACACACAATCTAGACTAGAGTATTACCGCCAGATCGCGAACTGACACTCACAGTTCGAATCACGAATGTTTACCAATACATACATCACTATCGACCCTTACCACTAACAATTGATTTATGTTTATAATTTTATGTAAATAGATGTTGTATGTGTGAAAAGTACATTGAAACGTATGTATACTAGGTTTGCATAAACATATGAATCTGAAAGACTGACTGCAATAGAAGAATGAACGTAGTATATACAGGCTGATTCATTTTCGATCCTCACCATTGCGATCTCGTTTATTATTGAAGATAGACGGTAGGTTTCATTTTGGCAAAGTTGCTAAATTTTGTGGTTATTATGATTCCGAAAAGAAAGTAGACTTAGAACAAATGACGTTCGAGATTAAAAAAAAAACGGAAAATCTCATTTTCTTATTTTGCTTGTAGCACTTTTATTTGGTCTTGCAGCGAAAAACTGAAGACACATTCTCAAGGCCACTTTTGCTCCTCTGTCTAATTGTGTACTTAAAATTTTTATACGATGTTTCGTTTTTTCTGGATCATCATCAACTTTGTTATTTCTTACGAGCGCCATATTGGATTTTACATAGCTAGAAAGATTTTCTTTTTCTGATTTCAACCATGTGTCATATGTTGAAAAAAAAAATGATATTGTGTGTTAATTGACGACGAATTTGATATGAGATTAAATAAGGTAGGTAGCTATGAAATTTCGAACTGTCAATCACTTAGAATTGAGGATCGCGCAAATGGACGCAAATTACATAAGGCACCCATGAAAATTCGAACTGTTAATTATCCTTGCGTTAGTAATGCAAAAATGGCGTACACCAGCGAAGAGAAAAGAGATATGTTATGTATTTTTTATCAATCAAACCGAAAGACAACAATAGTGAGTACAAGATATTTACAATTGTATCCAGAACGGCGACAAAGATATCGTACCATTTTTCTAGATCTTGACAGAAATTTAGTCGAATATGTATCGTGGAGAACTGCGTCGAAATAAGCTGAAACTGTACAAAGCCCATGTTAGTCATAGTTTACTGCGTACTAATTTAGGAAAAATGGAATATTGTAATTTACTAGGAAAATTAGAAGACGAAAATTTTTGAATACAATTATCTGGTCAGATGAATCTAAATACTAACAGGCTGGCTAGTGGCGCAGTCACTAGTGCGTTCGCTTCCCAGTGGCTTCGAAAGAGGAGCAAAGGTGGCCTTGAGAAGGTGCCTTTAGTTTTTCTCTCCAAGACCAAATTAAAGTGTACAAGCAAAATAAGAAAATGTGATTTTTCCGTTTTTTTTTTTCAAAAATCTCGAACGTCATTTGTTCTAAGTCTACTTTCTTTTCGGGACCGTAATAACCACAAAGTTTAGCAACTTTGCCGAATTTAAACCTACCATCTATCTTCAATAATAAGCGAGATCGCAATGGTGAGGATCAAAAATGAATCAGCCTGTATAATATTTTGCACACAGAAGAGTACTAAACGACTAGCGCAGTCAATGTAACATTGAACCTAAGAATCTATGTAATATAATATACCGTGAGTCTTCTTTATCTCTGAACATAACGTTACCCTTTCCTATATTCAGTTTTAAAATGGACAAGTCATGCATTGTAGACAATTGTACAATGCAAGTCAATGCACTCTGAAAAATAAACATTCAAGTACGTCAAGACGTCAAGATTTTATATGAATATATTAACTGGATTGTCACTTCGTTATTAAAATAGTTCAATTAAACACAATACAAGATTAATACGTTTGACTTCTTTAAAATGAAGCAGAAAAATACTACTGCGGTTGTGAATAACAAACCCATCCTTTTTTGAACCGACCAGAATAAAATGACACATCTAATAATATTTTTAGGTTATAATCATGCTATAATACAGGCGAAACGATCATAAATAGCCTGCACCACAGTTTTCAAGAAATTGGGATTCAGTACATTACACGCAGTGAATATTCGATTCCTTGGTTCCTGAATATTTTCTATCTGTATATTGTTATAAATTTTAGAGTAGAGATAACAACGAAAAAAGTCAGGCAATCGTGGTGGGCAAGAAATAGGGCCAACTCGGTCTATCTAGCCGATGTTGGCTATTATTCCAGCTCAAACATTAACACTCTCATTATTCTGGGCGTGGACCAGATTATGCACGTAGTATTTGATTTGTGACCAGTACCCATTGGAATAAGAAAGGAATGGGATAACAAGGATTGAAATGACAGAAACAATACCGACAGTTTTGGGCATTTACGGTGCCATTCAAGGAAAATGATGCTTTGTAAAAACTATTTTTCGCTAAAATGTTTTCATTTTCATTTAATAGGTTAAAATAGTTTCGCAAAACTCAGTTCTCATGATTTTTTTTTTAAATATCGAAGACAGAAGAAGAAACATTAAACGGTTGCCCTAGGTCTAGCAGCGATATGACATGATTCTTTTCAGCGTAACATTATACTGCTAATTCCAGTTACTCCGTAAGTACATACGATGTATTCTTTTTTTGTGCAAATTAACTGTGCAAACTTCATAGTGATATTGTAAATAGTACCAATCGATGGTATAGATCTGTCTGGATAATTTACTGAAAATAGGTGACGAATACTGCACACAGTGTGCAGTGTGTGTATTCCCGAATGAAATATGGATTGCTGGACAGTTTGATTTGGCTCTATCGTTTGGCCTCGTTTGGCCATCACGCTTGTCTGACTTGTCGCCAAATGACTTTTCTTTGGGGTTATCGCTAGTCTGGAAGTTATAGTAGATAATAATGCATTGACTCGCATTGTACAATTGTCTACAATGCATTGACTTGTCCATTTTAAAACTGAACATAGGGAAGGTTAACGTTATATGTTCAGAGATAAATAAACTCACGGTATCTAATTAATACAATATTGTAAATTTATACAAGGTTTGAGTTATCTCAAGGAGATTTGTAATGACACTATACCTATTAGTTTTGTTAAATAGTGTACATATACTATTTCCAATATAGTATATTTTTTATAATATAACATAAAACATCTGGTTAATGTTATATGAAGTACAAAATTTCATAAGTGCCAAATACTATTTCCAATATAGTATACGTTTTATAATATAACATAAAACAACTGGTTAATGTTATATAAAGTACAAAATTTCAAGTGCCAAATATCAATGAATTATCTGTACTTACTCCGATTTATTGCAATATATACGTGTCAGAAAAACAAAACCTAAATTTTGTATGGGTGTGGAAGTTCAATCGAACAAATCTGAAAATATTCTCCACACATCACTTTTAATGGGCTCGTCATTGGTCTGCAGTACTGTGACTGTCATATGTCGCTGCATCTGCCAACTGCAGCAAAATTATGTGTGAATAAGTGCTTTTATGAACATGTTCCCCAATAATACCCTAAAATTTTGAATATTTGTATGTTTTTCACAAACACTATAATAAGTATAACCTATTGTAGTGTGTAACTGGGTAGTGTAACAAAAAACAATCTATTATTTATAAGTTATTATATATTTCCAAGACAGTCACTTTTTAAATAAATAGTAACCAGAAATCGCAGTACTCTCATATGTCTCGTAAAATGAGTAACATTAAATAATAATATAACATGTAATGTGGTGCTTAGTTAAAAGCAAAACAAAACCCCGAAATACGGAAGAGTACTGTGTTTAGAAACAATTATAATGCGTAGATTCGGATAAATTCCCGAAAATATTATTAAGAAACAAATTAATTCAGCAAAATACAAGAAATACTGCATGAAAATTAGCCTCATCTCACCAATATTTTATACAACGAGATACAGTATCCCGACGATTAAGTTCCACTTGAATAATGTGTCATGAAATAAAATTAAAGAAAACAATTAGTACACCGTAGGTATACAGGGTCCTGCAACTGAACTCCGGTCTTTGATTGCTCATTTGCTATTCAAATGACACGATTTTCTGCAACACACTGTGAAACTAGACATTAAGGAGAATGTCTTAAAATTATTTTGGATTATACAGGGTGTTCGACAAATAATCGGCATAATCACACATATTATTTTAAATAGAACATTGTGTATATTTTTGCATTTTTGGATGTCACTGACTATTGTCTATACGTAACTATTTTATTTTTTTATTTGATGCGCTTGTTTAGTGTAAATATTTTTGTTAAAAAATCGATATTTACATAGCCCCATTAAAAAATCAGTACTTCCACAAATCCGCTGTTTAACAATGAAATAGTTGGGAATTGTTTTAGCAAGGCATAGATGCAGATGCATATGCATTGTCAGCTGTGTAGCGCAGTGCCTAGCGCGCTCGCTTCACAGTCTGGTGGTATCGGGTTCGAATCCGATGCGTTCTTTCTGAATTTGGTTTTCTGTAGTTTCCCAAATTCCACGGCAAATGCGGAAAGATAACATCTTAAGTCGGTCTACAGCCGCAGGCGTAATAATAACTCATGGCCAGCCGATGCCCCCTGTAATTGGCGCAAGCTGTTGGGGGATGCTAAGGCATAAATTATTATTATTATTATTATTATTATTATTATATAGGTAAAAATTCATGCTGTTGCGACAAACAGGGTGTTCAGAATTCATGATTCAATTGCGGAAACTTTGACTAACTTTTTTAGATTTTTTTTAAAGTAGTTTTTGATAAAAAAGCAAAATTTAAAAATGTGTACAAAATGCATTGTCTAGATACATACAAAGATATACACAATGTTCTATTTAAAAAATATATATGTGATTATGCTGATGTTTTCCGAACACCCTGTATAAGCCAAAATAATTTTAAGATATACTCCTTAGTATCTAGTTTCATCGTGTGTTTCAGAAAAACGTTTCACTTGAATAGCAAATGAGCAATCAAAGACCGGAGTTCGGCTGCAAGACCCTGTATATCCTGAGTGATTTTTATGGCTGAGTGTGTCTGAACATATTACGGTAACATTTTCTTGGGGAAACAAATGCAAAGCAACTTTAGTGCCAGTTGTCAATTTTACTACAGCTACCACGTGAATAACACCCACACCAAGTATAATGAGAGGGTTAATGTTTGGGCTGGAATAATAGTCCATTTTTATCAGTGCCACGCTTAACACAAATAAGTTTCTGGGTGTCCTTTGGACACGTATTGTTACAGAAATACAAACATTGAGAGTGTGGTTCCAAACGGGCTGGGCCTCCTCACATTGCACCACTGCTGTCACGCGATTCCTTAATGAAATCTGTCCAGATCGTTGGATAGTTCAATTTGTCCCTATCGCTTAGTCACCACTCTCACCTGACTTGTCGCCAAGCGACTTTTTTATTTGGGGTTAGCTCAAGTCTAAAATTTATAATATACAGATAGAAACTATTCAGGAACTGCATACTCACTGCGGCTAATCCCTTGAATTCCAATTTCTTAAGCAATGCTGCGCAGGCTTTTTATTATCGTTTAACCTATTGTTTAGAACGTGAAGGCGGTCACTTCGAACAATTACTCTGAAATGTTTTACTTTACCCAGTAGCTTTCTTTGACTTTTGTTGTAGATCATTTGAAAATCGGCACTGCAGAGTGAAGTGTATTAGGTATTTTCTGGAATTTATATTTCGGTACTAAATGACTTAATATGATGATATGATGACCTTAGCATCTAATTCAGAGTTGGCATTTTGTGTTAGGCACAAAGATGGGACTCTGAAGGAATGTAGCAAAGTGTACTGTTTTTTTTTCCATATACGTCAAAGCTGACCGTTTTCCTCTTTTTCACATGTAAATTTTGTGGTTTCACACCGATTACATATATAAAAATTCAAACTGTCTACAAAACCGTCAATATTACATTTCTTGGCGTTGAAAATGTCATCCACATACCTTAGCCAAACCCTAGGAAAGTATTCGCCCATCGATTCTAAGTCCCTTTCAAAACGGCTCTTGAAAACGTTAGCTAAAAAGGATGACAAGGAGTTACCCATTGCCGCCCGTTCCCGCTGTTCGTAAAAACTACCATTGAATTGAAAATATTCTGCTTCATACAGATGTCAGTTAGGCAAATATATTCCTGGGCGAAATGTTGGCTCAAATTGTTTTGAATCAGCAAGTCCTTCAGGTATGTCAAGGTGTCTGGAATCGGTACGCTAGGCAAAAAGAAACTAACACCAAATGAAATTAATATCCAGCAACTAAATCTTTTGAATTTCTTTAATAAATCTTAATTAATTTTTGACTTAAGAACCGAGTTGCTGTACGGGCAAATTATTAAATTCACTGATCCACCATTTGGAAAACTTGGAAGTCGGTTCATCAATCGCCCACACAATTGGCTTCGCCGCATTACCAGGTTTGTGAAGTTTGGAAAAACAGTATAACTGCAGGATAACTAGGTTGGAAACATGTAACTTACGTCTAATATCAATAGTGACAAAGTTGCTGCATGCTTTAAACACATTGTTTCCGTTTCTAAGCATTTTCGGTAAAGGATTTTTACTAATTAATTTATAAGGATCACTACCCAATAGGTCCTTAACCCTATCGTAGTAGTTCTGTTTATCTAAAATAACAACATTCTTCCATTTGTCAGCTTTCAAACAAAAACAATCTTTTTCTCGCAAACTTTTAATGATTTTAATGTACTCACAATTTTTGCAATTATTCGAAACAGTAGCATTAATGAAATTTGGAAAAACAGAAACACGTTTACAAGTTTTCAGAAATCTAATATCCTCGTTAATAACTTTAATTTTATTACTAACCTTGTGATATAATATTGCAACTTATATTGACCTGGTAGTCATATTGCACAAATATTCAGTGGATCTCTTGGTGCCGAAGTAGAATACTAATTCACTAGCACCCGCAGAACACAACCTAAAAGCTACAAGTAAGCACAAGACACTAATTTGAACAGTCTGATTGGTAACCCTAACGATAAGGTACAGCCTTTGGCAAAGTCGAGGATTTAAATTAGTTGTAAAAATTGTAATCAAAAGTATATTGGGCAAATAAGACCTTCCATCGCAACTAGGTTCAAAGAGGATATGGATAATTTTAAACATAACAGAATCTAGAAGTCCAGTGTTGCCCAACATATTTTCGAAAACGATCATAATATTGATCACTCTAATGTAAAAATAATTCGCCGGATTACTAACTGTAAATTGCTAAATGTTTTTGAATGTACAAGTGTGTAGTGAATTAGTGTTCTACTTCGTCACCAAGATATCCAATGAAAGTTTGTACTTACCCATTTTTATTTAATTTGCCTCGCAGAGACTTTTATTCTTGTACCTAAACATGCCTAACGTAACGTATCACCCTTGCGTAGGATTGTATTGTTTCGGAAAGTGAATTATTACTGAAATGTGCGTCACTGCGGAAAACAGGCGACCGATGTGTGATAAATTTTCCAACTTTCTCGCTTGCGGTACCCAAATTGAAATAGCCCGCGACACGTACAGGATAGTACATGTCGAAGGAACGCTTCGGTACATTACATATAGCGACACCAAACGGTTGAAACGAACATTCACTTGCGGTCTGGCAAGAATACATGATAAGATTTTCGCGTATCCATCTTCATTTCTTTGCGTCTCCATATTTAGAGTAGATCGTGTTAGAGACGTTGGGGTACATCTGGCTGGATGTCACATGCATTTTTAATACAAATACCGGTCGGGATATGGCGGAGGTGTAAGACGCCAACGTCGCCTAGTAGGATAGCAGCACCGAAGTGAACGTGAGTTTTATTATAATACCCAGTCGTGGTGGTGCGGTTTCCTCTTTTACCTCAGAAAGTTATGTATACATTTACAGAAATAAAGTTAGATACACTGAATGCGTATACATTGAAACACAAACATATACAGTGGCTGTCGGAAAAAATGGCACGAGAAAACAGATATGAATGTATTTATACAGATTGACGCAAATAAAAGTAGATATTGAGTTTGAAATACACACACATAAACATGTATGTATGCGCGCATGTGTGTGAGAGGATTGATACTATACTGTGACTATACTGAGCGACAGGCGACAACGAATCTATCCCCACTTATACACGTATATGTAAATATGCGTACGCTAGTGTGTGTAATACTGTTGTCGTATATTAACTTTAACTTCAGTCAATCAGTATATATGTAAATGTATGAATATTAATATATGTGTAATATAACATGCGAGCGACAAAGATTGAAGTCTGCTGGTTCTATCTTTGTTTCTAATTTTATCAAAACTATCTTCCAATTTTACCCATAATGCGTTTGAATTTGCTGACAAGTAGTGTATTAGTCTGTCATTATTTCTACTTTTATGGCAATGAGAAGGTATGTTGATTATTCCTACGCCTATGTATAGTTCGCTTCACCATATTATTCAGCCTTGGCACTCGTCAATCTTTGTTGGTCCCATTGTATATACGTAGAAGACATTTCACTTGATTTCAAACTTATGCAATGTATACATACATACATAATTCATAGGTTAAACTATACAAAAGGATCTGTTCGCTGCTGTCAATGTATTTTGTTTAAATTAGTACTCTGTAGAAAACAACTTTTAACATTGATTTGTTGAAATATGTACATACATACTTGGGCGTATAAACTTATTTGACATATAGCGACTTCACAGTAACATTACGCATTTTCGATGTGGTACGGACTCGAACTGTATGCAATTCAGTAACGTGTATTAGTTTTGATATCACCGCAAGTGCTTCGCCCTCATCTGGCCTCACTATTTCCTAACATACAGCAATGAAGATACTAATCCATTTCACATAAATTCTACATATAGAGCCTTGAATATAATGTGTTTGAGTTGCATGATATTTCCTCTGTCGTGTATTAAATTTTAGTGCTGTATACTTAAATCCTGCATGAAACCGACAACAATTCGGAATTTATTATACTAGATTTCATTTACTATTACAAATTATCGCTTATCCTTGTACATCCTATCAAATTGCAATCATTTTATGCAGACTACAAAGCGCTAATGCAAGCCAAGTTTATAGACACGACCACAGATTGTTTTTGTTCATACGTTAACGTATAATTGTGTTGAATTCTTTTATGTATACACATAGCCGCCCCGGAAATTATATTTTACGAGTTTGTCGGTCGTTTTGGCTTTTTATTGGTATTTCTTTTTTTGTTCTATGGATGGTGATTTGTATTCACACATGCTTTAATACGTTTTGTACTAACTTATACTACAAATACTACTCTGTATACAAAAGAACAGAACATGCCGAGTAATTACGATACAAGACTACTTTTTGCAGATGCTATTCAATTCTCAACCAAATACATATTCCACCTACTATAGGATTTTCACCGAACGAAGCGTTGCACGTCATCAACAGAACTTTCAGAATAGCCATTATGAAAATTGAAAATACACCATAACATGCATTAATATTATACTATTATGACTATAAATTAAGTTGCCTGCCTGAAAGTAACTAGTTTGTAACCAAAGAAACGTTGCCGCTATCAATTGTTTACGTTTTAGTATAAAATTAACTATCATTCAATTGTAACGTATCGCGTCCTTTTGTATTAATATCTGAGTTTTATTTTTGCTACTTTCCACTTACGGTTTTTATAAATAAAGAACGTGATAATGGTGGACCTCTAATGCCATTGAGTGCTGTACGAGAGGTAAAATATGTTTATAATAGGTAATTTAATTATGTAATTATATTACATTCTTTACAGCGAGCATCTAAAGCTTTATCTGTCAGTATTGCTGCAGTCAGTAGAATTTCTACTGATATTAAGAAGGGGAAAGAATTGCATAGCCCTAAGAGAAAACATCAGAGAGAGAAATAGGTGGTGGATATTGACGATTTTGCTAAATGTGCTATCAGAAATGCTGTGTACGACATTACAGAAACAGTGAATGAATTAAAATATTAATTGCGTGTCCCTTAATAAATTTGGATATTGTATAATCGTAGAGCTACATATTACTCTCCAATCTTTGGGGGCTACTTTACGTGAGAGCAATATATTTGGTGGTCGGCAAATGTCATTTTGGAAGATGCTACGTAACATTGAATTTCATTATAAGAAGGATGACCCCAAAAGAGGGCTGATGGATACCACACATTGTGCTAAAACGTATTAACTTTTTATCCCACTATATTCGTTATAAAAAATCTGGGACATACAATTTTGTTTTTACTGAAGAGACATGGATCTTTCAAGTCGTGTATTATTTATTTAATATGTGGCAATTTCTTTATTGTTATTTTCTTTTGTAAACTGCAAAAAACCAGTAAAATAAAAAAAGTAATAATGATAAAAGTGTTAAAATATTTCTTAGTTTACTTCACAATTATCAGTAAAAATCTGTTTCGTTTCAAATTTACTGTACACGATTTCAATAAAAATTGAAACACATCTTTATTTAGTGTTCAATTTGCTGCTTAAATTTGCATGATAAATATTTATAATAAATTGTAATGTTAATAATCCTTCAATAAACATAATGAATAACGTATTATCGTTGCAATGCGTCCAGCTTATGAGATATTTAACATAACCACAATTTTTTCTGTCACGCTGACATTTAGTACTTAACAACATTTTGCAACATGGTATGAACGTCATCAATGACGTGCAACGCTTCGTTCGGTGAAAATCCTATAGCACACATTTGCTCACTTGTAGTTTAGTAAATTGGTATAGTATTTTTCAAAACAAGCTTTATAGCAAGTATGTTTTATACTATTGCGTATTTTGATATAACCATTTCTCTAAATATAATTAAATCTGGACAGGAATAATATTTGATTTACGTCAAAGGAATATATTATTACAATTCCTTTAAGGACAAAAAAGTAAAAAAAAATATTGCCCCCAATTTATTTTATAAAAGCCTTTGCAGTACTTAAAGATAGAATAATTATAAGAAAATATGCAGTTAAAGATAGTACCTATTCCTAAATTTATTAATAGTAATCGCTTCAATGTCGCTTATACAATCTCAAATTGTTGAGTTAATAGTAGCATTCTGCGTTGATGCTTCACCTAAGGCTAGAGGATCGGCTGATGCAGTAGAGTAGGAAGTGCAAGCTTTATCAATCAAGCGTAGAATTTCAATCTTTACTTTCCTTTTCTTCTCCGGTGCTAAACTTTTTAAATCTGGACATAAACTTTTCAGAAATTCCATATCAGCATCTCCGTCCGAAATAACTCTTTCATTTTTGTAAAATCCATTTTGAATCTTGTTCTCCGTCACATTTGCTTTATTTTCTTCTAATACAGCTGATAAAGTCTCGCTCACAGTGTAGTCTATACAATCGAAGTCCTTATAATCATGTTCATCTTCGGTTTCAGCTTCTTCCACCATTGAATCGCTTTCTTCATTTACTACATGTGTTATGTTATTAATTATCCTTGAACAAGTAAACGGTCGAATAAAATCTAGATATTCCGCTAAATAGTAGGTTTTCTGTTTCTTTCTCATAGGGCCATAACGCAACGCGTCCCTTAAATGACGAAGATACCTTCCTCTGATATTTCTCCATTTTTCCTTACACACCATTGCTAAAAACAATAAGTTAAGATTATTCTAAACGAATACCTAATTATACAAAATAATCAATGGTATCTTTTTGCACATGTTCATAATATGAAACTTAATACATATTATAATGTTGATGTGAAGTTAATCAGTATGTTGTAAATTTATTCACCATTTTAATTGGAATGTACCTACATATATATATTAGGAGTACTTTCTTACGGTTGCTGCATGTTTTCAACTTTTATCATTTTGTTGTAGAGTTCCGAAAGAAAAACATATTTTTCGTAAATACACGTAAAATTGTAGGTTATTTGGTCACAATAATATCTTGCCGGCGATTTAAATTATAATGCACTACTACTAATTGTATGAGTCACATAGTTTAAGTATGTCACTACCATGAACTCAATAACACTGTTAATTTGCTTTATCTGTATTTCTACGATCGAAATAATGATAAAAAACCATTTCGATTTGAAAAAATAAAAAACTGGAGTAGGTAAACATTACTATCAGACTTGCATGTGTATAGGAAGATGTAGTTGTGCCGTTATGTATATAATTAAACTATCCATATATGTATATTTTCTAAAATCGAAGAAAACCCGCTGCAAACAGACGGTATAATGCCCTATGAGCAACTCCCTCCTCTACTATGTGTAGGGGCGTAAGATCTATAATGACCTCGGCGGCCGCGGCAGGGCAGGTTCTCATGGCGCCGGTAATGCACACATACCAACCGTTGTAGCTTATCAAGAGTATTCTTGATTGATACCTGTGTGACCTTTGGAAACCAGGCTATCGCCACCATAGGTCTCACTATACTGATGTACAGCCATCGCAGTATGCTTGTGTTGCAACCAAGCCTGTTAGATTCCAACATAACATTAAGGCTCTTGTTGTCTTATTCATGGTCAATTCAATATGCTAGTTCCACAGAAGTGTTTTGTTTAGTGTTATTCCTAGGTACTTGACATCTATTTTACATTCGATCGCATCCAGGTGGATGTCTCTCATGTCTGAAAGTTTTCTCTTCCTAGTGAA